>PVHY01006035.1:30287-77893 GCA_004024945.1 Uropsilus gracilis
TTCAAATCTGCAAACTCCTTAACTGCTTTCAGCACACATGCTGCCAGCCTGGGCCAGCCGAGGGTTGAAGGCCCTCGGTGGCCACGTGGCCAAGCTCATATAGCTCACATCTTTACAAGATGGCCGATTCCCATCTCTCCTCCACTGAACCTCTCTCTCTATCCAGTCTTCATATTCGAATCTGCATCCAATCCTTCTCTTTGTTTGCACACCCTTTATATACCCTGATTTCCCGCCTTCCAGAAAATCTGTTTCACCTAAACTATTTCACTTCTTCCCCCTGCATCCCCCTGAAGGGAAATTTCAGCTAAGGTCATTCCCCCATTTTAACATTACCTGTCCTTGAAATCTGCAATCTTAAACAGGAGACAATGGGGGGGAGGGCACACCCTATCATACCTTTGTGGTAGGTATTGTGTATTAATAGCCCAGGAGACTGAAGCACATACACGGTTTATTAAATGGTTTGTTTGAGATAGGTTAGCTGCTGAGAGACCCAGTGTTCTAACACAGGTCTGACTTCAGGGCATTCATACTTCTGCTATTCTTTGCTAAGATTCAAAATAAGGATTCGGAGATCTAAGTAAAACAGAAGCAATAAATAGAAAGTGAAGTTGCAATCATTTTGCTAAGTTGATATTAGAAACAGGAATGTAGAAAGCACTGAGGATCAAATATAGCAGCTATAACAGGAGACTCGAGTCTGCACACCTCCGGACTGGAATTCTGTTCCCCTTTTATAGGTTAAATGTAGAAAAGAAGTCAGAATCACTTTTCAGTTTAGGCATTCTCAGTAAGAATAATTTGAATCCAGAGGACCAGAAATTTCATCACCTATCTTCAAATAGCTCAAGTTGTAAGAGAAAATAATCACTGACCATTATTTTGGCAAGAAAAAAGTAAAACTGTTAGAAATAATCGATTATTAGTATTTCCAACTGGAATTTCTTTGTGAAGGAACAGCCTAAAAGAAGTATTTCTTTTGAAAAACACCTTTTATCTAGGTCTACTTGATTATCTATTTTGTGACCATTAAAAAAAGTATTTAATTCCTAAAAATTTGTGCACAATTACAACAGACCCTGAATAATTAAAACAATCTTGAGAAAGAACAAAGCTGGAGACATGTTTTTTTGATTTCAAACTGTATTACAAAAATCTATTGAAAACAGTATTGACAAAAAGAGACACATAGATGAATCAAACAGAGTAAAGAACCAAGAAGTTGCATGAAAGATCAGTTTATGGCAGAGGAACATGAAATATACAATGGGAAAGAACATTCTCAGTAGTGTTGGAAAACTGGGTAGCAACCTCCAAAAGTTTGAAGCTGGACCATTATTTTACACTATACATGAAAATCCACTCAAAATGACTTAAATATTTGAACATAGACTTGAAACTTTATAACTCCTAGAAAAAAACTTGGGCAGTTACTTTTTTGACATTGTGTTAGTGCTATTTTTTGTATTTAACATTAAAAGCAAATGTAGCAAAAGCAAAAATAGACAAATGGGGCTGCATTAAACTAAGAAGCTTCTATACAGCAGCAGAGGAAATGTCAACAATGAAAAGACAACCTATAGATGGGGAGAAAATATTTACAAATAATATATCTGGTCGGGGGTTATAATCAAAATATGTAAAGAACACAACTTGTTAGGGAGAAAAAGATTACTAAAAAATAAGCAGGGGATCTGAACATTTTCTCAAAACAGACATGTAGGTAACCAATGGTACTTTTCAGTTGTTCGCTGTCAGTGAATCTCTTTAGTGGTGATTATTGGATTGACACGACTGGAAAGTGTGCTCTTAGAAAAATGTACTCCTTCCACTGTGTCAGATGAGAATTACTCATCTAGAGTTATCCGATTTTTTCCAGTTATAAGGAAATCAAAACCAGAAACATGAGTGACTTCTGCAGTTGACAGAGGTGGAATTTAAATCTGAATCTTTAATGCCAGTGTGTTTTTCCAATTATTTGAGAGATGATGATAAAAGAAAGTTCATATGGATTTGTGGCCAGTAGACCATATTCAAAGCATACCCCAAGTTTTAAAATAAGCCAGCATAGCAAGCTTTTGTGGACTCAGACCCCTTTTCTATCCCACACTAGGCATTTTGGCATAATTTACAGACATAAATGAAAGGAGCAACAGTATCTTGTCTGCCTGTCCTAAGTGTAATAGTATGAGCTTGCTACAGAAATGTATTTATACATTGGAGCTGATTGATAGCTGAAATAATTTACATTAGGCTGAAAGAAATTATTTAATTTCTGAGTAATGCTTTTGAATTAAACAGTGAAGTCAGCTCAGCTTTCGAGTTAAAAATAAAAATATTGCTCCCAATAATAATTTTGATCACATTAGTTTAGAGCTTTGGAATCTAAAGAGTGCATTGTTTCCTGACTGCAGATCAACTTTAGATGATATTTAAATCTCTGGCTACATGGCAACTCCACCATCTGTTAGATGCTTCCTAAATAGCAATAATCTGTTTTGTTGGTCTAGATTTATCCTTGCAGAAACTGTATGAGAATGCTCCATTAAAGCATAATGTCCCATAGAACAAGGTTTCTCAGGTTACCAATCCTGAATTTGCATGATATCAGATTCTCTACAATTTTAAACTTCTGATAAAATCATATAGACATCAAAATTATTGTATTTCATTTTAAAGTATAAGATGTTGAGAGTCTCTATAAACTCAAAATTCAAAAGTTTGAGCACATAATACTCATTTGCAGTGTATTAAACATGTAGATTTCTGTCCTTTTATCAAATATTCTGAATTTGATGCTGGTAACATATACATGTTGGTTAGCAAAATGTTTATTTAACGAAGTTTAGCACATTTAAACCATTGGTCCAGGGATCACACTTTGAGGAACTCTGTTCTTTAAAATAAGGGTTTTTAAAAAATAAGGAAGCATGATGACTTATTTGAGTAGATATGGAGTAGAGTTTGTACTGTATATACAGGTTTTTTTTTTAATTTGTATGATTTCTTATGGAAATACCATAAAATAATACTATATGTGATTTTGGGACACTTTTTAAGATCATGTATGTTATACACCACCACTAAAGCACTCATAATTCCTTTCCCCCTTGTTTCCCAACCTACCTTCTCCCCCTACAATAGCTTAAGTTCTATAGTCAAAGTTTTAGGATTTTTTTTTTTTTTTTTGAGGAAAAAGAAAGTGGTTTAATTTGTCAACAAAGTGAAGAGGGCAGCAGACCCATGTCTGAAAGCTCACCATCCTGCTTCTAGTCAGAAGCAGTGGTATTTATTACTCATAGTAACAAAGGTGTTAAAAATAAAAGGGAGGTGGGCTAGGGTCTGCATGTCCTGGAGATGAAGGCATCCAGAGATTTAGGCTGGGACCTTCTTGTTTTTGTTAGCTCCTGGTGTTCCTCAGTTTCCAACAGTATGGCTCTGGCCTTCCTGAGAAGATAAGGCTGTTGATCAAGCAAACAGTCAAGTATAGAGGGTAGGGATGTTTATCTGATGGGGCAGAAGGCATGATCTTTTAACACTTTCATATCTATCAGACGCACATGGTCTTACATAGTTCTAAGAGAAAATTACAGAAAACCACCATTGCAGAGACAGTGTGGATTGTGATAGAGATGAGACCATGTTTTAAAATCCTGACACCACCATTGAGAGGCACCTTTGCCTTCTGTTTTGTTTTGATTTTGTCTGACCCTTTGTTTTGTTTCTCTCTTTTTCCATATGTGAGTGAGATCATATGGCAATTGCGTTTCTCATTCTGATTCATTTCACTTAACATAATCCCTTCTAATTCCATTCAGTTTTGCCAGTTTGCAAGATTTCATATTTTTATATAGATGAGTAGCATTCCATTATATATATACACACACACACGGTATAAGTATATTACATATATTTGTGTGTGTGTGTATGTAACACATCTCATCACTCGTCTGTCTTTGAGCACTTAAACAAGTTCTATAACTTGTTGCAGATAGTGCTGCAGTGAACATAGATGTACATATATATCTTTGAATTAGTGTTTTTGCATCCTTTGGGTAGATAATGTGGAATGGAATTGTTGGGTCATGTGGAGAACTGCTTTGAGAATCTCCATGCTATTTTCCATAAAAGATGGAGCACTTTACTCTCAACAGTAGTATATGCATGTTCCCTTTGGAGTTGTGTAACTTTAGGCAGTTGATTTCAAATTGGTTCCAAAACTGAACTGAGGTATTTATTCCACTATTTAATAATGAAACATGGTTTTTAACTCAATAATAAATAAAAAAGATCTAATTTTGTATTCTAAGTTTTTCTCTGTTAAATATTTAATGCCTTCAACCATTTTTCTTCTACTAAAAGTGAGCAGATAACTGATCAAACTTTGACACCTTTTATTTTTGCTATGAACTCATGTACTTTCATAGTACACTATATATTTTCTCTTACTAAAAAAAAAAATAGTACAGTGTATATTTTTTCTACTAAAACTGTTTCTAACCAGATGGCAAAGTGAAATACTCATTTTGACAAAGAGAACGGTGTTCAACAGAGCAAACCATGACTTCTAGTTGCTCCCCTACGTGATTTAATTTGAAAACACAAACTATTCTGTACTAAGTCCTGTGATCATGGACTCTTTTATCAATGTGTGAACATAGCCTTAGATTTTTTTTCAAAAAAATACTTGAAATGAGGGAATTTAATCTGATGACAGACATCAACTTGTATCTTATCTACCCTGACCTTTGACCTAAGTGGGAGATTAGGGTGGACAATAAGCCAGTTAAAAACAGAATAATAAATGCTTTAGTGGGTGATGCTATTAACGAATTAATAGGTGAGACAGTTTGATAGGGTGTTTGGGAGGTCCAGCAGTTTTTTTAGAGGCAGTGGCACAGAATATAAAATATCAGGGCTTCAGAATTATGCATATTTTTGGGTTTGTTTCACTTATGAGAATATGATTACTTTGTTTATGTTGTTTTTGAAGACAGTGACTTTTTTGTAGGCTTTTTAAAAATAACTTAAGATTTACTTTTTCGAATATTTTTCAAAATTGCTTTATCATGATCATGTCTGTTTAGAACTTGAGAACTCATTAATCAGAAGATCTTTGCATCAGCCATGAATTGACCAGTTTCTCCTTATAGCCTGTTCTCAATCAGATGTTTCTATAATCAGTACTTAACCAGAAATTACTGGCTTTCTGCATGATGAAGCAGAACTCTACATTGCCCTGCGGCATGATTGCTTTTAATGATTTCTGTCCTAGTTAAGGAAACTTTTTTAAAAAAACAACTTACAAAACTTTTAACATATTAAGTATCACAGGCCTTTTTTTTTGAGCCATTTACTCCATTATAGTGATATAATCACCTAATCAAGTTGGTTAAAGAAAAATAGCTCTTTTTTCACATTAGTGATAGCGTGACCCATTTATCTTAAATGTGTTTTTTTATTTTTTTTCATTTCTCTTTGATAGAGTGTGGTGGCTTTCAAGTTTTGTAATTTCTTATTTTCTTTTCAGTTTCACTCTTACTGTAAAATGATAGATGGAATCCACCAAAATCTGAAAGTGTTGTTACAGTGGCTCCAGTTTTTCTCTCATTCTCTTTTTAACTGACTCGGCTTTTGCACTTTATCAAAGATGTTTTGTACAAGGTCAACTGTGGTCAGTATGTTCCTAAATCTAATGGTCAGTTCATTGTGTTAATCAATCATTTTCATTTAGTTAATAAGTTATCAGCCTCTGATCCAGTAGACCACACCTCCCTTAATGACCCCCAGACTCTCTTAGTTTTCTAAGAGTTTTTGAACTAGCTCTTCTCTTAGTTTTTCTCCTACTTCAGGGCATCCTTCTTTCTCAGCCTTGGGTGATTTCTACCTGATTTCTACCTGATCTATAAAAAGCCCACATTCTGAGTGCCATACTGTGATATCACATCTTGTGTTACAACTTTGAAAGCCTGTTGTCCAATCATAGTAATTTGTATTACCAGATTTTTTTCCCCAAGCACAAACATATTAAGTCATACCATAAATAGTGTTACACACCTCGCATTTTTTTTTTTTGTTTGTTTTTTGAATTTGTTTGGTTTTTGTTATGGTGATTGTTTTGCACCTGATAGTCTTCAAATCTAATATAGCATGATCAGTAAGAGCATCGAGGCCAAGCCAGACTCAGTTTAAGTCCTAACTGGTAATTAACAGATGCAGTACTCTGAACAAATTGCTTAAGTTTTCTCTGCTCTCTTTCCTCATCTGTTAACATGGGAGCAATATAGTTACTCAGTTTAAAATATAAGCACTGTTGTACCAGCAGTATCAGTTTACTGATGCTGGATATTATTAGGTCAAATATTTTTACTTGGGTTTTTTTTTTGTTTGTTTGTTTTTTAGCATTTTATGGCTGATCAATTAATTCTTTCCTTTAGCCCTATACCAAACTCACAGTTTTGTTTTATCTTAAATATATTGAAGTTATAATCTATTTTATCCAAACTATTATTTCCACCATCTCCCATCTTCTTGCTAGTGATTTAAAATGCTACCTTCGTTTTCTATCAAATTCCCATCTATACCTTGATCTCTTTCAAGATTGTTATTCCTTCTATTGGCCAGTTCAGTTACTATGTAAGTGCCATCTGATTTTAATCACTGTGGCTTCTATGTTTTGATATATTAATAACTCCATTGCACTCAAGTGTATACACATTGGTCCTTTTGTTTGTTTGTTTGTTTTCAGGAGTAATTATTTTTTTCAGATAAATTTTAGAATAATTTTACTGGATTTTTTTTTAATAAGTGCTCATAAGTTTGTTTCTAAAAGTCTTATAAAAATATATTAATTTGGAATGAACTTCAGTCTTTATGATATTGGTTGGGTGTTAGAACTGAAAATGTCACTTTATTCAGTTCTTTTATCCTTTGATAGAATCTTACGCCTTTATTGTGGGAGTATATTGCTGAGTCTTAAGGTTTTTGTTGCCATTTTGAACATATTTTATCCCATTGCATTGTTTAAAATGAGGTATTGATTACATGTGTAAGGTATTAAATGTGTATACACACAGATACTTGTCTTATAGCCATGCACCCTTTTTACCTCTTAATACTTCTGCAGTTCTTTTAGATTTTTTAAACTTATAATAATACTATGTACTAATTAATGAATTTCATCCTCCTTTCTAATATTCCATTTAATTTATTCTTATTATAGTGACTGAATTACACAAAGATGTCAAATAATAGTGACAATATTTGGCATCTTTATCGATTCTTTGTATGTTATTTAATTGATAAAATTGCAGTTAATGATTTATTGGGTTGGTAACATTAACTCTATCAGCCTTACCAAGTCTTGGTTTATATTAAACCAGAGAGTGCTTGGGAAAGAATAAAACCTTTTGCTACTCTGGAAACAAGAAGAAAATAGTCTTTGAGTAAGAATAGCATCTGAACTTACATCTGAGCTGAAAGATCTGATTCTTCTAATCAAATATACTGCATTAAAAGTTATGAATAATGAATTTTGAGTGCAGAATTTAATGACATAATGCCATTTTTTTTCATATACCAGAAATGAATAGCAGACCAAGCTTTATCTTACTATTCTATTTGTAAGTTGCGAATGTGAGGTATGGCTACCACTGATCTGGAAGTTACTCATCAGGGTGTTGGTAACATGGGTAAGACCTCTACCAACATTCTCTCAGCCTCTTTGCTTCTCCAAGCAGGCTAGTGCCAGTGATTTCTTGAGCCCTGGAAATACTGATCTTACCTATTTGAGTTGAATTTAAAGTCAATTATATGTGGCTTTGTGTTAACTCTCTAAAATGTGTAGCTTTATCTGAGCAATAGAAAGCCAAAATTTCAAATAATTCCAAATGTAGTCAAGAATTAAGCATATTGATTTCATTTTCTCTGACCTGTTAACTGCTTTTCCAGATAAAGATTATACTTTGAATAACTTTTATTATTGTAGGTAGAGGAAAGATTTAAAATTTTCCCTTAAAACTAAGGAAATATTTACTTTTTGTCCTCCCTTCTTGGTTTCTGTGTTTATTAACTGTATGACATTCTTTATTTTTTTGGTTTGGATTAAATTTTAATTCTAGTGACCCACTTAATTTCTCAGTAGGTATAGCCTACTTAGCTTTATGCTTTTTTGTTTTAACAGTAATTTTAGTATTTTCTTAAAAAAATTTTAATGAAAAATATCAAACATGATAGAATTGTCTTGTAGAATGCTGCCCATCCTGACTTTGCCAAATTATTTTACTTGCCTGATTAATACAGGAACTTTTCAGTCATTGTAGTCTTGAAGTCTGTTTGCTGAGAATCATTTGTGTCATACTATTTAATTATTACTAATGTTAACTTAATTCCATTTCTTTATTCATAGTTACTGAATATAATCTTAGTGGAGAGATTCTATAGATGACTCTGAGAATAGAGTCTAGTCTAAGAATACCTGTTCCCCTGTATTTCTAACAAATGTTTAATTTACTCTATGGCCTTGAATGAGATATACAACTGTTCTACCTTTCCTGTGAAACAGCAGGATTGGTAACATGTTTAAAGTTCAGACTGATATTTGTGAAATCCACAGGTATAAAACATAGTAAAAATGGCAATAATTAGAAAAATGATTGTCATACGTTTGGTACTTTTAAACAAATTTTCATTTAGCTCAAGTGTTAAAACCCACAGCAGACACTTCTTGTCTCATTATTTAAGTTCAGATCTAAATGGGAACTAATCTTAAAAACCTATCATGTGGTAAACACTGTGCTAGATTTTTCAAATGTATCTTCTCATCTAAATTTTAATTCTTCATCTATCATGTGAAATATGTTTCTATTTCCATTTTACAGACAGGGGAACAGAATCAGAAATGTTCTGTTTAATAATATATGTGGGTCAGAACAAGGTTGTGAGCTTTACGTGAGAACGCCGCTGACAACTTCTCAATGTTACACACATTGAGGAAAATCTCTCTTTAAAAAATTGATAGTTCTTAATAATGACTTTCTTCTAGCCAGAAATATTCACTTAACAGTAAATGAACAGTGTTTTTCTAAGTATATTAATTTTTCAGTAATATTACATCTCCTGTCACTAATTCTGTTCTAGCATGTTGGCAAAGGATGAACTGATGACCATCCTTCAGAAGTGTTGTGAAGTTTTTAAGTCTTCTGAAGAGCAGCTTAACACAACAGCAAAGAGAATAGAGGAATTCTTGGTCCAGTTTCAGGGCCTTGATGGTGAGAATACAGCTTGCTAGTTCTGGTATGAGTCATTTAACGGAAATAACTTGGAAAACCCCATATTCTGTTGAGAAATGAAGAGATAAAGTAGCTTATGATCAGTCAGTGTATTAAGCCCCAGAATAGCACATCGTGGCAATCACAAATAAACCAAGTACTTATCTTCCAGATTGGGTTTAAACAATGAAGAGCCCCGAATTGGAAGGAAAAAAATTCTTTTTCCACATGGAGAGTTTGGACAACTTAAAAAAAAAGCAAGAAGAAATCAAAAAGATTAGAGGAGAGTAGCAGGGCACCATAATTAAGGACTCTTTTTAGGTATTTTTTCTTAAGCTTTTTCATCAGGTTCTTTATAGATTTCAAAACCACTGCATAAATCATTTGTAAGCTTGAAAATTTAATCACTGTGAACTGCTTTCACAGCCATGAAGCTCATTGGTATGCTGATTACCAAAATATGCATGAGGTTTACTTCAATCAGATTTACAAAAGCTTGAATCTTTCAGTCTTAACTAGTGGAAACCTGGCGTTTTTTGGTATTGAAGGATTAATGTCCTTTATTTTATATGACCTCTACATGGTCATTTATATTAGCTGAATGCTCATGATGAGCGTAATTGTGTATAAATAGCCATGTTCTCTTTAAATGCCCTAGGACTTTTTTTCTAATGGGGTACTGTGGATTGATACTGATCATTAACTTCTCTTGCTCAGTTTCTAGCACCCAATTATGTGTATACCATTTGTTGTCCCTTATTTAGGGAAGAGTTAATGAAGTTTGGGGCAAGAGGCAGTTTGGTATATAGCACGGAGATGGTACATGGCATGGAAGTATTTCACTTGGAATGTTCTTACCATTGGAATTCCAAATTCACCTGGACAAGTATTCCTTTGTCTTGAAAATCTCATGGGTTTAGGAGACTGCTCTTATTGAAATCCCTCCATTAGAGGGATTTCATTTTACTCCATAGTTAAAATGCTAGACACCTGATGAGTACTTGATCAATGGAAGATGAAAGACTGTTTGTCTGACAGCCACATGCAGATGAGTAAAGTACCTGACAGGGACTAATGGGGTTTCCTCCAGGTTCTGTAGGCATTGCTTTTTTCCACTACAGCACGAACTGAACCATTTTTCCAATCATAAAAATGTAGAGGATTAGAAATTGGTGTAATAGAGATCACTGAGTCCAGATGCAAAGAGGGCTATAAACCCAGGAAGGAAAAGTTAACTTGCTTGAGATCCCACAGCTAAGCTAGTGGTAGGTCCCAGTGTAAAACACACCAGCTCATTGTTTTATTTCTTCCTCACTGATTCACAGTTTAAGTGTCCCCTAGTTGTGGCCATGGGGACAAGGAATGGTGCCCTTAAGCGGCAGCCTAGAAAACCACGGCGGGGACCAGGGATCACGGTTAGAGCCCCGCCCGGGGCAACATAGTGAGACCTAGTTTCAAATAAAATAGCTGGACATGGTGGCATGCACCTGTAATCCCAACTACTTGGGAAGCTGAGGCTAGGGGTTGCTTGCTTGAGTCTGTGGTACCCCAGGCAGTGTGAGCTATTAAAGAATTGTAGCTTTTAGAAATGGAGAGCTTGACAAATAGGATGGTTAACAGTCTAAAGAATTTTACATGTTGAAGCAAAGCCAGTCTTCAAGGAATGTCTGTATTTCACTATTTTTAAAAGTAATATTTTGTTAATAATAACATGAAATTAAAATCCCCCACATTAGACAGGTAGAAATATTTGACTAATACTACTGACTCCTTAACATGTATTTAGCTATTCAAAGTCTGAGTTTTAAGCTATTTTGTGAATGTTAGGTACATCATATTGCCATCAAATTTATTTTTAAGACTTTGTTATGTTAATGGGACAAAAATTTTAGATATTTTCATCTTAAATTATATCTTTTTTGAATGTAGAATTATTCATAGCTAAAAAGAAAGTTATTCTTTGAGACAATGTTGATTCTACAACTGCATCCTCTTAGCTTATTAGCTTAGGCCAAATAAGCCATGTGAGTATGTGCACCCTTAAACCTTTCCTGTGCTAGGAAGAGAGAGCCACAGGCTCTCTAGATACCCAGCCACACATTTTACGAGATATACTAAAGCACCATGGTGTACTTCCTGTATTAGTAGCTTATTTGAAAATGTTTACACACTACCCTTCCCATACTCAAATAACATGTCAAAAATACTTATTTGCAAGATCAAAATCAACTTTGTCTTGTATAGCTTTGTATTGTTTACAGTCTTGACATAATCAATTTAAATTTGTTTGTTTTTTTAAATGTTTATAATAGTACAAGGAGTTTTGGAGTTTTTTCTGTTGGTTTAAGGGATTTTGTTTTCACTATTGCCACATTTTTAAAATTCATGAGCTGTTTTTCCTTTGAAGATATCTCTACAGTATAAGTTAACTTAGTATTAACTTCAGCTTCTGGAACAAATAATTTATCTGATGGACCCTTGGTCCTTTGCCATATTAAAAAGAAAAATAGGTGAATTTTATTTCTCTTGGAGTAGTAGAAATGTTTGTTCTCTTGATTTAAATCACTTTAGCTTACTTTCTATATATTGGTGTTGTATTAAAAACAGATGCCAAAGAGGAAGAAGATACTTCTGTGTTACAATCAAAGGGACTTCAGAAGACAGACCTCTATCATCTTCAGAAGGTCAGGTCACTTATTTTCCATCCATGTACATCTGGTGACACTTTTTGCAGTGTGTTCTAGATTAGGGATGTTTCATTCAGTTCTAAACTACAACCAGGAACAAAACAGGCTTTACAGATTACTTAGAAGCTGAATACTCTGTCATTCTGCCATCCCACTCTCCATATACACTACTTGGAATTTGCTGTTTCTTATAGGTGGAAAACTGTTCTTGTAAACTCACAGAGAGAAAGCCAATTAACCATAAGAGAAAATGAGATCATGGTTGTAGAAAGGAATCTGATTATTTTTGTGATGCATTTTCTTTAAAGGTCAAACTGAAAGATGGAAAAGAGACTTAACTCATTACTTTTAGATACTGTTCTTGAAATTTATACTGTGTATTCAATAGAATAGAAATTAAGCTACTTTCTAGTACAGTCTTTTTCAGGTCCTTCTAATCAGGAGCTTGGTTGTCAAAGAACCTTCTTTGTACTGTGATGCTAATTGACAATAAATATAAAGTAATATTTCATTCTAAGCCAAACAAAACACATATGATCTACTCTCTGTAACAGGACAGGGTTTTGTTTTGTTTTTCTAAGTTCTTCAGTGAAGTAGTTGTTTATGAATAGTAAGCACTCTGCCACATAGCTTAATAAAGAAGTGCCCTTTTTTCTCTCTCTCTGAAAATTCAGTTGATATACATTTCAAGCAAAAAACTTCAGAGCAGAAATACTTTCCAGACCTTTAAAAGGAAAAATAAGTGCAGTCCATTTTGATCTGGTTCTTGCTCTGCACATTCTGTCTTTCCATAGAAACTCTGGTTTCCAGGAAACTCTGAACAATAGGTCTCAGGATCACCAGAAAAGCATATTTTTTTCATCCATAGTCTTTGTTGGAAATGAAGGACTTAAGAAGAACAAGTAAGAAGCAAACAAAGTTTGAAGTACTCAGGGACAAAGTTGTGAACTTCATGGACAGTCTGGTGAGGTGAGTCTGTTGCTCTTAAGTGGTAAAAAGCATGCTGTTTTCCCAGATAACACATGTGACAGCTGTCCATAGCCAACCCAGGACACTTGCTTTTAGTGAAGTTCTTGTACATTTCAGGTCATTCTGTTCACCTTAAAATTGTGATTTAGATCCCCTTGTCATCTTTAGTAGGATGTGTAATCAAATGACTTAATTCATTATTTTTTAATGGGTGTGTGTGTGTTTTCATTATATTCCCCGGCTCTGCACGTCTGTTCACATCACCCTCCCATATCCTCTCATCACCTCTGCACGTGTGTTCACATCACCCTCCCAGATCCATGTCACAGATACTTGAATAGAATTTGGCATTCTGGAGAAAAGCTGTTCTTTAAAGATAAATATAAGCAATAGACTCCAGGAGGTAGGATTCCCAGTATGCCATCAGCATCTCCACCAAAAATGGAAAATGAGTTCCTGCTTTCTGCTGTTTTTAACCAAAATATAGATTTCAACTTTATATCCTTTGCTGACACTCATTATCTTACCAGTTCTCTAAAAACCACCTCTTTTTACTTGTAAACTCTGCTCTGAGAATTATACATACGCTAGTGCCAAACTCATTGCTTAACTTATTTTCACATTGATTCAGTTGCAGAAGTATATTCCTGTGCTATTTTCCAAGTCTGTACTTGGACAAAACCATTAATATTATGATGTTGTTTTGTCACTGTTCAGTGAATGTATCCCAGTGAAAACAGTACATGCAGATACTTTATTTTACCACTGAGGTTATTTGTGGATATTAAGTAAGACTTTTCACTTTGGGACTTACCCGAATTTCTACATGTTAAATATAAAGGTCATTCAGAAAAGGGAAGAGAGTACAAATGTGAGACAGCGGTTTTTGGAAATCAAATCTGGTTACCGTGTTAGACTCCTAGTCCCCTGCCAGAGGGGTTTTGAGTGAGTTTTATATTATGTTTGGATAGAAACATCCAGAGGTAGGAAGAGGAAGAGTTTATGATCAGAAATAACAAATGAACAAGCTACCCGGCCATCCAGTGAGTCAGTTAGTCAGCATTACAGAAACCGTTCCTGAGGCTCCAGCTAAACTAACTTGAATAAAATGTTAGCGGTACTTGAAATAGAGAATGCTGGTTCTTCAGGCCAAGTCAAAGTGATAGTGTTTACAAGTAGGTTTTACTTCTCTTGATACTGAAGGAGCAGTACCTGGAAGTGGTAGAAGCTGGGAGCCAGGCACTCTTAAGAGGGAGATGAGAGGAGTGAAGTACAGGGTTCATACCCTCTTCACTTCTCTTCCAAAGCCACTGGCCACATGACTGTAGCAGCTGTAGTGAGGTTTTCTAGCTAGCAGTATCATTTCCAAAGGGTGAGAAGAAAGGTCACTAGGGAGAGTAATTTTTCTCACTGGCCTGAGGTAGCTGCTTTGTTATATCTGCAGTGATGGGAAAGGGATCTGACATAACTGTGCCATGTAGAAAAATACTTTAAGCCTGGACTAGCCCAAGTCCCAGAAATATGAAAGCATGTGAGTTAGTTGCTACTTTGAGTTAGCAAAGTAGCACTCTGTCTTTGGGTTGTGTATTTCAAAGCGTCTGCCTTTCAATTTGCTACCCTACAGGTCACCCAAAAATGATGTCGTTCAGGCATAGACCAGCTAATGGAATGTGATGCACTCAAATGGGACTTTTTAACATTTATTTATTAGTCTGTGTCATTAAAATTCATTTATCATATTTAATTCATAAATGAAAAGAATCCTATTAGTGTTCTTTAAATAATTGAAATTTTAATAAGCAACTTGTTTTTCAGTACTCTGAAACTAAAATTTAAAGTATTTCTAACATATAACAGAACTTTCAAGATCTCATTTTTATGAGCTATCAAAAGTACATGCGCTGTAAAACATTTTTTTATGATCCAAAAATTTTTTCCTAAATTCCTAGTTCTAGGCCTGAGCCCGTTAGCACTGCTCAGTTAGCTTTCATGTTAAGGAATGTGGATATCTCAGACGTCTAAATAATTTACTCTAAAATTACTTGTATTTTTGAAAAACATTCAATATCTACTATTTAAAAAAATTCTATCTTAAAGATTTTTAGTATATGTATTGTTCCTAAAGTTCTAGACAAGGATTAAAATCCACAGTTTATAAAAATACTATACGAAGAGGTACAGTTCCAAGTGACCCTGCACGGGGCATTCGGGTTTTCATTTGTCTGTGTTTCAGTTGTTGATTTTACTTTTTGAGTAAGTTGTCCAGTCTCCATAGAGACAAAGATGTTACGTTGAAAGTAAACCTCTGCTTATCTGAAAGCTGACACCTGACTTTGGCTATTTCAGAGAATACCTTCGGCCTCCGGAGACACAGCCACTGCACGAGGTGCTGTACTTCAGTGCTGCCCACACCCTTCGTGAGCACTTGAATGCGGCTCCGCGAATCGCCCTCAACACTGCGCTCAACAATCCTTATTATTATCTCAAGGTAAGAAACATACAATTCATTCTCTGCCAGTTTAGTGTAGACCCTAGATTTCATTTTCACAGAAAAACTAAATTTGCAGTTTCCATGAGTAGAGCTGTCAGCTTATGGTGACCTCTCTTTCAGGCATTTATAATTCTTTAGACTTTTAAGGACATCTTCTAACCCGGTCAGGATACCCATCAGTAGTCGGCTGATGCTGACAACTTTTGACCATGTTTAAATGCTTGTCCCTTCATATGATAAAACCAAATCATAAACTGTGACACTTAAAGGTATACTATCATCGCTCTTGCGAAAATAAATGTCTTCTACAAACACAATATTTAATGTGTCAAACAAAACGGCTTAACGAATTACTGAAAATTCTAAATAGGTGTTTTCAATGAGAAAAAAAATTGCTAGGATTTCATCTTAGGAAGATCTACTTTCAGAAAGTACCTGTAAGGCTAATTGTAAAGGGTGACCAGAAATCTGGCAAGGCTAAAACTCCTAAAATCCAAGCACATTTGCTTGGTTTGAAAGGTTGTTCTTTAACAGAGTTCGAGAAAGAATTTTCAAAACTAACTTTCTTATAACAGTTAAAGTGATTACCTCAAACATTTCAGTCTGTATCTCAGTGGATATACATGAAATTTGCCATTAAGTAAATTAGTTTAGCAGCTAGAAATCTTGTCATAAAAGATGCTTGAGAATTGACTCTCTGAAACCTGTGAAGAATATTCGTTTCCTGTTTCCAGGATACACATAAATCACATGCTAATGATTACTATAAAAGAATACTGAGTAGAAAGATGAAAATCAGTGATTTTCAATGATAGTGAGGAACTAGAATCATTTCATATTTAAATAGCAAAAATTTTAATTATATAAACCACAAATTAAAACTTATAAAATCTGTCTTCTTGATTAGTGGTAGGTTATAGAACTGGTATTTTTCAGCCATGTCTAGAACAGTATATTCTCTGCACTTGTGTGTATAAGAGAAAGGTACTTGTTTCTCATTTAAAAATAATGAAATTCAAGTTGAAAACTCATGTTTTTTGTTTCTGCAGTGTTGACAGCAATCTTTTCTTTGAGAAATTAAATTATGGCCCTGATTGCTGTATTGGTATTTATTAATACATAATAGTAATTGCCAGAAGTCAGGTAATTACAAATGTTAGAAGTAGCATTTTATTGAAAATCCACAAAAAACTCCATAAATCCTTTTTGGAAACCAGAAATGAATTAAAGCATGTAATTATTAATGCAATTGATACCTGATAAAAATGAAGACCTAATTGTAAATAAGTACTAGTTAACTATTGAAGACTAAATGCAACTCACTAAGTCAAGGAAACCAAAGATTCCACTTATTCATTTACTGAATTTAGGTTTGGGAGTTCATTTATGTCTGAATCTGTTCCTAATCATTTTTAAAAGGTGGTCATCTTAGAATACTGTTACTTTTAGAATGAAGCATTGAAGAGTGATGAAGGCTGTATTCCAAATGTTGCCCCAGACATCTGCATAGCATATAAATTGCATCTGGAGTGCAGCAGACTGATCAACCTTGTGGACTGGTCAGAGGTAGGTCAGGGGAAAAGAACATGCCATTTGTCTCTAACCATTCAAGCAACTTTCCTGGAATGTTTTAATGCTTTTGGTACTTTGGTGCTCCTCTTTTATTTTCTTAGTCCTCTGTTATTTGGAAAACATGGATTGCTTCATACTTCAAAAGTTCCTCCAGAAAAGTGGCAGGCTCTGTAGTCCCTCTCTCATGCTCTGAGCCAGTACTCTTCCACTGTGCACTTCCACATTCACACCAGATCAGAAGTGTGTGAGATCACCCCAAGTTCAGAATAAACTCACACTAACAATTTAGGTCAGTTCTGTGTAACACCACAAAACAAAAAAGTATATTAACTAGCATTTAGCATTTCCATTATTGCATAAAAGGACAAAAGCATACTGAAGTGAATCGCACAACAGATTTAAGCGATCAGGAAGTACAGGGCATACTTGGCAAGGCAGTGGCCAACTGTTGTTATTCTTTAAATAGCTATTTTTTTCTCTGAGTTTAAGTCTGATCAGAGCTCTGTTTAATATGTTTTGGCATAATTTAAAAGTATACATACATGGCTGCTTGTGAGAAAAATGGGCATTTTCCTAGGGGGGCAGTGAAGGTTGGAGAGTTGAGGATCAAAGCTTCTTTTGCTTTTTATTTAGCTGTGACTAGCTCCTGTTTCTTGCTTCCTCTGCACACTGCTTTGTTCTCAGAAACATGGTTATTCAGGAACCATTTCATTGTCCTTTAATATGTACTTTAAATATTTATAGTAATCATAGTATAATTTTGAAAATCTGAATTTGGTGTAATAAAAATGTGCAAGCTTTCAGCAACAGCAATTGTTCACCGAGCTTAAAACAGCCATCAAGGAAGCTCAATAAAAGATTCTGGCAACTGTTGAGATTTTTATTTTCTATCTTGTCTTTTGAAAGGCTTTTGCAACAGTTGTAACAGCTGCTGAACAAGTGGATGCAAATTCTGTAACCTCAGAAGAAAGGAATGAAATTATTCAGTATCCTTTTTAAAGCCAGTTCTACAATGTCCCAGTACACATTTAGAATATAGATGTATCATTTCTCCACATAGGTATTAGGGACTCCTGACTGCACCAGACCATATTTAGTGCCATATCCTCCCAGAATAATTCATGGCTAAAGCTTCTGAATTTATTCTGAGATGTGACTACATCTAAAATATTAGATCTAAAACTTAAATATCAAGATCTTATTCCAGAATTCACTTACGAGGTTCAAAAACTGCTGTAGAATTCTGGTAGTCTAAGTTAATTAACATTTTAGAAGCTTTGTTGAGGGGAAGAAGTTTTCATATTGTATGAAAAGTAGTTATTAGACAAGCATTAAAAACTTCCCATTTATGTCTTCAGTGAATTCTAATATCTCATGTTTTCCACTCAGGTTATAGTTTAATTTAGGAGGATTATACTTTTGAACAGTACTTACACTTACCAGCTAATATTTTAACAGCCTTTTGTCAAAAAAAACCATGGTGCGTATTTCTTTAACTGTAGCCTTCAGTGCTCGGTTTATTAGAGCTGTTTCAGAGTTAGAACTTCTAGGATTTATAAAACCTACCAAGCAGAAGACTGACCATGTGGCAAGGCTAACATGGGGAGGTTGCTAGAGAGCATATTAATGAAGCCAAATTTAGCTTAAGAGAAAAAGGAGCTCAGTCATATTTATCTGCCAGTAGAGAACAACTGCTTTGGCAAGAAGAGAAATGTAAAATCCACATTTGATGTTTAATCAGAAAGCAGATTACTAACCCCAAACATATACATCAAACTTTTTGAGGTACTATGATATCCAACAAATAACATGCTTATGTTGTAACTAAAACCTTTTGCCTTAGCACTATTAACATTTTTAGCAATCTTAACTAAGTTGAGTAAATCATTCTTGAACATGTATAGTATATATAAATGTAGTAAGTTCCTTTATCCAGAAGTATAAAACATTTGCAGTTTATTTAACAGTACTCATTTCTACTTCTCTAATTTCTTACACTGCCATTCACTCCAATAGTGTAGTAAATTTTCTTGTTCAGATGAGGAAAGGTTCAACTGATACCTGGTTCTCTTGCATCATTAGAACTCAGTCAAGTTCATTATTTAATGTCCTATTCCCAAGAGAAATCTCAAAGTTACCAGTCAAATGTAGCCAGAGAAAAGAATTTAAATTCAGTAAAAATTGTTTTGGAAAGCAAACCTTAGGACTCTGTAACTTTGTTTTAGTGCCAAGGACAAATTTTATGTTTGACTATTTTTAATGTAATATAAACAAGTTTAATGTAACAAGCGTCATTAATTTTGGAATGTGAAGAGGCATTTCTGGCAACATGATGGGCTGAGATGACATTCATGGATAATTGCTCCCTTCCCCCCCTTTCTACTTTCAAAATATAAAGATACTAGATGAACTTAGCCTCAAAAACAAATTGGCAAAATGTTGCCAAGGTTAAAGAGAATTCCAAGGTACCAGAAATAATCAGTTGCAAGCCCTAATAGAACACATCTAGCTCTACAATTTTGAGAAAGACAGATTATTTAGGGTAGCTTAAATGTCTTATCTAAAAGATGCCAAGGTTTCTTATTCAAGCAGAATTAAAAACATGTACATATGCACAAAGGGTTGTCACCTTTGAAATTTTAATATGCAGAAACACCACTATAGGGAGAGACTGGACAGGTACAGGCCCTTGATACCTTGGAATTCATGTGTTCAAGGCAGTGCCTCTGACATCATAGGGAGTCCCTGAATGGAGCCATTTGGAAGAGAGCCTCTGCCAGGGACTGTGATCAAAGAAGACATCCCTGTCATGTGAAGTCTCCATGTTATCTTCACAGCAACTAGTTCATTATTTTTCCTCATTATTCTATAGCCAGTCCCCTCCTGTTAAATGTGTCATCAGCTGTGTCTCACTTTTGACAATTGTTGGTAAGGTAAATGATGTGTAGATGGTTTTTAGAGATTTACTGCCTGTTTAAGCAAGTCAATAATGGAGTGGTTCCCCAGTAATTCAGGTCTTATTAATGCAAAGATACCATTAATATGTACAAAATGGTTTCCTCTAGCTTTCAAATCATATGGCTGAGCACCAGATAAAATTCTGTTTAGAAACCATTTCTTTCAACAGACTCATGCAGTAAAGTACTTACATGTTCAAGTAGAGGAGCTGGCCTCACAGAGGCAAGAAAACTGACAGCTAAGGCACAGGATCCCTGAATAGAAGCAGTCCTGCTTCAGCAATTTTTCTTCCGCTGGACACTTACTACAGTACGTTTATGCTACCTAAATGTGTATCATGCTGTGAACCACTTTGATTTTTCTTACTACCTATTTTATTTAAAGATTATGTAAGATAGAAACTGTCCTATTTTCATGGTGAATAGCCAAAAAGCCAAAACATTAAATCATGAAGCTTATCTGTGGCCAGTAATAGAGCACAAAATCCTCACTCCAGTTAATGATCTTTCAACTCAAATTCTCTCTCCATTCCTAATTCCTTAATTAAAATACCTTACCTTGTATATGAACTATTTTAACTTACTAAACCTCTACAATCTGAAAACCCTGAAGAAATTTATTTAGCAAATATCACATGCCAGGCACTATTCTAAGCACTTATGATGCTTAAATCAAACAATGATTCTTGCCTTTGGAGGTAAAAGAACAGATATAGTATGTTACCCAAAAAAAAAAAAAATCAGAACCAGGATATGCTGCAGTTTTAAGTGGTGATCATAGCAGGTCTTTGTAAGGTATTTTTCAGAAAAGATTTACTCATGAAGTTTTATGGGAAAAGTGGCTATAAGCACAGAACATTAGTAACAAAGGTGTTAAGGCCCATACATCTATGCAGATTGCATTGTGGGAATAGCAGGGGTAGCCAGTGTGGGTTAGGCAGTGAACAAGAGAAAGAAAATTGAAGGGGGTAGGGTGGAATACAGAGAGGAATTTAGGACCCTATAAACTGTAAGGTTTTGAACTTTCACTTATTAGGAAGTCAGATGACTTAAGACCTTTAAAAGACCACTCTATGATAATAGTCTGGGACAGATAAGGGGACACAAATGAAGAAACACAAAAGTCGGTTAGGAAACCACTGAAATAATCCAGGCAAGGCATGCTTTTGGACAAGGGTAATAGGAGAGATGATGTTATTTCAGACTGAACAAAGATAAAGGATATGAAGAATTCAAACTCCTGGCAAAATACAGAACAGAGATGTCCTTAATTTAATTGGGAATGAATAGGAGGAAAATAGTTTGCTTTTGAACATAAATTTTGAGACTATTAGGTGGCATGCGCCTTTAATCCCAGCCTTCAGGGAGGCAGGTCAAGGCTAGGAATCGCTTCAGTCTGTGGGTTCAAGACCCGCCCTGGGCAACATAAGATCTAGTCTCAAATAAATAAATAGCTGGGCATGGTGTTATGTGCTTGTAATCCCAGCTACCTGGGAGGCTGAGGCTGGGGATCGCCTGAGTCCCATGGATCCCAGATCCGATCTGGGATCTGGACTGCCCAGATCAGGAGTACCCTGGCGAGACCTAGTCTCAAAAAATAAATAAATAAAAAAAAATAAAATTGAGACTATTAGCTATCCAGTTGGAAATGTCACTTTGGGAAGTGAACATAACCAGATGTCTAGGTGAGAGCACTCAAGTGGTAAGAGACAAGGATGTTGCCCAGTTGTTTAACTCTGGGGCATTCCTGTTTTCAAGGTCAGAGAAAGGAAGATTGGGCTGGAAGTAAGAATGAGAAACTACATCCAGTAACAGTAAAATTTAAAAAAGTGTGGTATTTTGGAAATTGAGTGTTTCAAGGTCAAGTGGTGATTCAAAACAGTAGGTCATGCTTGATAGGCTTCGTTTATCAGGTGACCTAAGACATCACTAGTCCTGGCAAAGCCATGTTGTACGCTGTAATATTTAGACTACAGAATCTTGCACAAAAAGTTTTGACCTTGAAACTAATAATGGGATAGAAGAGGTTAAATTAATGACACTACAAAGAAACACTCAACAAGACAATGGACCCTCCTGTTACAGTTAGAATCTTGAATCCTACTCTAGGGAGAAAAATAGCTGCAAAAGGCATTTTAAGGACAAATGGGGAAATCTGGACTGGAATTAAAATAGGTTATTTCAAGTGGGGTAATGGTAATGTTAATAGTTGTGCACTGAAAATGAATCATTGAAATGTTCTTTGAGTTTTTCTGTTCAAACATTTCTTTTAAAAAGGGTGGGGCAAGAATAGGGAGAAATTTTATTATAAAGGTTAGAACAGAAAAGTAGGTAATAGCTAACGAGGGACAACGGTTCAAATGATTCTTAGTAGCATGTTACATTTATGGGGATGATCTAGTAAAGAAAATGGATGCAGAAGACTGCTGGAACTGTCCTAGGGGGTTTAATCTAATGCTCCATACCTAGGGCTAATGTAGGAGTGAGAAATTGTGAGGGGTAGGCTATTAGGTGCTAAAGCAGAATATTAACACCAGTTACTATTGAGTGTAGTGATCGCAAATAAAGCAAAGAATAATTTCCAATCCTAGTTGCTTAATCACCTAGGGAGCATATCAAAACATTCTAACAGCTCCTATTTTCTCCCTACCCTACCCCACCCCCACCCCCACCCCCACCTTTCTAAAGCACCGGCTCAGAAACAATTTTTCCTAAGAGCTCACCAGGTAATAATTGCTGATGCAACGTCTCATTTGAAAACGATTTTCTTTAGAAATATAAATTCTTGCATAGCCCAAAGATGGGTCTGATATTTTAAACCTACGTGTTTTTCTCAAAATGAGAAATTATGTTGCCTATGTTGCTTAAAACTGCAAAGAATTATACTTATGTACTGTTGCAATCGGATTTACTGAACACACAATGACTGAAGTATGGCACCCTACTAGCACTACCTTTCACTAAAAGAATGACTTGTTAGCACAAAGTTCTGTAGATACTTACCTATTAAAAGTTCAGTGATCTTTGGGAATTCAGAACACCTAGGTAGCAAATATAACCTCTCCATGAAGATCAAGTACGATTGATATATAATCACTAGGTTCATCAATTACTAAATTCAGTTAAGTCACATTTTTTTTTTTTAAACTGGAATTCTCATAGTACTTAAAGTCAGTAAATGGTCTATAAGATTTTCTGTTGACATACAGGCAGAAATTCAGCTATGGTATGGGGGAAATTCTAGCTTTGATTAAAGATTAATCTACAATTAAACCCAAAGCTCTATGATTTGTTCCATTCTTGTTGCCAGCACCGATTTTAAATGTATTTTGTATCAAGTATAAAAATTAGGTCTAAATTATAAATGTTAATCTGTAAATTCAGTTTCATAAAAGAACCATAAATGGCTACATTATTTTGTCCTGAGGTTGAGATAAAATGTATTGACACTGTTCCCATACCTCCATGTTTTAACTGACAGCATCATCCTAAAAAATGCTGTGGCACTATACCATCTGGTTCTCAGCTGGAGATGATTTCTCTTATCCCCAAAATTTAGCTTTAACTAAGTGCATTTTTGGTCGTCACAACCAAGGTGAATACTACTGGCACCTGGTGGTAGAGGACAGAGTTGCTGCAAAACATCCTATGCACAAGAAGAAAGTCTGATCTGGCCCAATTGTTAGTGCTAAGGTTCTTCAAGAACCACTGCACGAAGCCCACTAAAGCCATGTGTGCCCAGACTTTCTTAAACAGTTAATGAGCAAGAGAGCATGAGAATTACCCAGGAATCTTGTGAAAGCCCTTAAATGTTTTTCAGCCTTCTTTTAAATATAAATTGTTGTAACACAACCACCAACGTTAAAAAAAACAAAAGCCAAACTTTATTTCTGTTAATTAGGTCAGTTATAAATAAAAATATTCCAGAATATTTTTGAATGGTTTAGTGGTAATATACTAATAGAATTCAATGAAAGAATTCACAGCATTTTTGCTCACTTCATTATGTCACCTGTGTCTAAAAACTATTTTAAAGTGAGTTAAATTTAATTCTGTTTTCATACATCCTTTAAAAAAAAAAAAAACAAAACTACCTTGGAGTCTATCAGCAGTTATCAGGTAAGAATTCTACAGCTATTAAAATTGATCTATTTAACAACATTCTGTCATGCAGTAAGTTATGAGAGAAGCAGCTTGGAATCAAAATTCAACTTGTAAGAGTACTTATTAGAACATTAATTTCATGATTTTCTAGAAAGTGCCTTTATATTTCAAACACTGCTGTTCATCTATGTATTAAAAAACAAAGAGATTAGAAGTAAATGTTTTATTCTTTCAACTAAATTCCAGTACTACAAGGGCAGTAAAACAATGATACACTGGAAAAAAATGCAGCAATAAACATTTGTTAAAAAGATCGATAGAATAAATAAAAACTACCCAAAAAAAGGGGAGGGGGAGAAAATCATATAAATTCAATCTGAAGCCCCAAGAAGTCCTGGAATACAGAAATGCCCTCCATTATTTCACAGGAAGCACTGTAGGCTAGTTGCTTAATATATTCTGGGATTACAGTCTAAATTATTAATAACTGGTTACAGCTTGGTTGTAGTGCACAATTAAAATCACACTAACTTCATCTGAAGTGTCATTCTACGGTTTTATTTACACAACCAGTGAAGGGCATGTTCTTAGAATACCAGTTTTAATCCTTTTTAAACATATTAATGTATAAGCCAAATTGTAACGATACAGCAAATGGGGCCACTGGTATTAATACAGGTAGCAAAGGTCCACTTCCAGGTGGTATTGACATCAGGGAAATTCCAAAACCAGTTGCTGCCTAAGAGTGGTTGCCACTGACGAAAGCTTGAAGTAACCTGTATTCACGGGGGGTATTGGCATTGCTGCATGTCATAATTGGGACCTCTTGCCACAACTCAACAAGGAACAAGGCAGCCCAGAAAAATGCAGAAAACGTGATTCATGAAACATCTAAATGGGGAGAAAAAGAAAATTAGTACCAAGTCTATCACAACATTCAAATTAAATTTTTAGCCCTAATATTGCTCTAGATATTTAACTGAAAGTGAGCCTTAGCAATGTTTTGTTATCTATTTCCTTCAGTTTTGTCATGATTTCTGTTTAATTTGCTTCTTAGGTTTGAAAATTATAATAAACTGTCTTCTTAAAGGGTCACCTCCATTTAAGGGTTAAATACTTACAACTAGCAGGCTGTTCTCCATATCGTCGCATTATTTGATCATGCGTAAACTTCACAAATGCATCGTATTGTTCTACAAATAAAGGTATATCTCAATTACATACGTTTGAGAGCCAGATAACTGAAAGTAATTCCGTATATGTAGTGAAATCCTAACCAGAATAACTATCAAATGGAAAGAGCAAGGAATATAGCATGAGTCAGGGAAAAGGTATGGCTAATATAATAAAACTTTTGGCTAACAAACAATGCTGTAGTGCCTTGACACTCAAAAATGACAAACAAGGTGCCGTTCGATTAGAAGTTTCTGTACTAATGGCAAAGTTACCAATGTTGTACAGACTAAAACACCCCAATTAAATGGAGGTAAATAGCAGGTATTTAACACATGGTACTTCAAAAGAAAAATCTAGCTAATACTCCTGCTGATCTATACGGCTATTATTTCAGTGGGTCATGTTCTTGAAATGAAATTCTCGTTCTTAGAAAACATACCTATGTATAGAGAAAGGTTCGTTCGTTGAAATAAGTATACCCGGGGGAAAAATGTCCTTCTTATAATCTAACGTAAACTCAGCTTATACCTGCAAGTTTTGTGTTCAATATTTCTTCATATTCTTCCCGAACTTTCTCTTCACGTTCTTTCAACAAACGTTCACAGATCATCCCAACCTGCCGTAGAGTGAATAAGGGCTGTTCTTTTTTTAACGGTGAGGACGTTGCTGATGAAGTCCCTATGTATAACATGAACAACAAAAAAGCACCTGATTTACAGAATCATAGAATGTCTCTTCTAACTGAAGGTTTCATCTGGATCTAATATTCATATAAAACTACTATGTATCAGTGTTTATTAGTAGTGTTATCCAAGCTTAATACTGTTATCTTATGATTATTATAATGTAACAGATCTATGCACCTAAGTATAACAGAAAACAGCTAAAAGTGAGTGGTGAAAACACTACAAGTATAAATAAAATTTAGTAAGTTCCTTAACTGATGACATTAACTAGGAAACCATTCTAAAAAATACTAAGAATATATTCATAATATTAAACATTAAAGTTTATGGTTCAAGGTTTTAAAAATTACTAAGTCTAACTATCCTGTAGTAAGATATTTCATACAGGATTTCTTCAGAAATAAATTCCTTTTGAAGTTCTGTTTAAGGTACTTTGATATTCTAAAACTATCATTCCAAAAAGCATCTGAAATTAATCTTGAAAAGCTCAGAATTATAACAGTCATCCATTTATAATCCCGCAGGAAGCACTTTATACACATACAACTACACACATTACCAATTATTTGTCCTATTCTGTTTATCCTTGGTTCCCCAATTCCTCTCATTTCTTATTACCTATAAGGCCGGTGTCAGGTTAACTACCATGGTCGTTATCATGGTTAGTTCATAACTGCTGTATTTACTTCAAACTCTCAGCTCTGTTAAAGGCGCCAATTAAGTGACTGCAGTGTATCCTCTACTCTTATTTCCTCTTAAAATGTTTCACCCACTTAAAACCTGGCCCCCCCAAATTGACAACACTACATATTGCTTTGTACAATTTCATACTTCCCAATCTACTGTGCTCTTATTTATAATACCCTTTGAACAGTTTTCTCATCCCTACTAGGAGGTAAAGGATGGAAAGTAGACAATTGCTGTCACAAGGGAAAGCTACTGAGAGATATACTGAAGGTAAATTTTGATGGTTCTTTTTCAGTAAGAACTTCTACTTTCCCTTTTTATTTCAACTGGCTCTCATTTTTCTACCTTTTGAGAAGCGTGTACTTGCAAACCAGCCCTACCAACGAGACAGATTAAAAAAAAATAGGATCAAAATAATCCTTAGTTAGAAATCTATCCTAATAGGACAAGTGTGTGAAGGTAAATGTGTATGCGTATTTTTGTACTGTAGTAGTAGATACTGAGTCTAATTATTATCGATGGTAATTATCTTAAATGCTTAAAATAGCATAATGTTCAATGGCAAGGTACATCCATGTCTAACAAGTAGCACATGCTATATTGCTAATCTTTTTTTAAATGGGGGCTATAAATCAAAGCACTTAGGTGACAAGTGGCTGTCTTTTGGTGATGGAAATTCAGGTGATTACTTTGTGCCATGCTTTTGAGACACCATGTGTGTACTTACATAGATGTTTTTAAAAATCAAGAGCAAAACCAGGAGCTCAAGTGACTAGAGGCAACTTGGATTACCCACTCCCATACTAAATGTCACACTACCTGGTGAAGCTGGTCCACTGAGGAGAAATGCATGTGGCTGTGCATCAGAAGTACAACATGGATCTGTCTGTTGAAAACTAGTTTCTAAATGTCTTCTCTTCTGCATACGTTTATACTCTTGTTTTATGTTGTACAGAATTTGTTCTAAAAGAAAAAATGTTAAAATTCAGCAAGATTAAAAACTTCAGTTTAATAAAAAGAACCAGGCTTCCAACAGGCTACCAAAAACTTCTCTTCAAATAATATCCAGAAAGCGGGGACTCTGGCAGGAATTCCCCCCTTCTACACCACCATTGTCTGAGCACTGCTCAACAAAGAAATGTAAAAGATTTTAAATCAATGTGAAGAGTAAGGGAGCTTGTAAACTAAAACAGTATTTCATTCAGTCTTAAAGAGCTGCAAACTCTGTAGATCAGTATTCACTACAAAATATGTAGTTACTGAACTAAAGCCTTTCCGCAAGACCACAAGGGGGGAAGAACTATGTATACAGACGCACACACCAGTGAGGACAGGAAGTTTAAATGGCCATGCTCATTAATATTAAGCTCAGCAGAATCTATGAATATCACAGCATTAGTAGCAAAGTGTTCTGAATCCCACACAAAGTGCTTTGTGTTGGTATAAAACAAGTTTTAAAAGAATCACTGTACCCACAGCGCCATTATCTTCAACAACCATGGAAAAGGTAAAATATAGCAAGCACATTCTCTAGGCCAGAGAGTCAATTTAGAGACCTTTAAAGTATTCTAAATAGTTACTACTACGTCATCTCAAGAAAACCCCTTAATGTTTCTTCCCCTTGAAACACTTGCTCACAATCACAATATCTTTTAAATTAAAAGATTATCCATAGATAATCCCAGCGTTTCTTAATCTCAATCCAAAGCAAGATTAAACTGAAATTGAAAGTTAAGGTGGCAACTAGTGGTAACAATGTTTAATAAATATAATGGAATATAGCTACCAATTCTACAACTCATTAATTTAAAAATGAACTGAAAACTGAAGCCTACAAGTGTAGTGTATGTAGCTAAGACAATAGTGCCCTTGTAAATTTAAATTAGTGGTTTTCTCTGGTAGAATCCTCATGTCTCACTTTTCTCACTTGAAAGGTATATTCTTAAGTGACAACCAATCTTTTAAACATTTTAAATACCTGCCAAATTTATTACTTTAATGGGGGTAGGGAGCATGGGGAAGGAACATAACCAGCAAAGATTTCACTTAGGTCATCTTGTATATCAACAAAGCTTTTTACATGAACACGTGGGTCTAAAATACAAATCACATATTGGAATGATTAATTTCAGAATGGTTGCATGTATTTAATGTTTGTTAGAATGTTAACATTTGTTTATATTAAAGTCATTTTCCTTCTCATCTATTTAAAAGTTCGTAATTTAAAAATGACTTAGCTAGTATCAAGAAAAAACTTGCCCACTGAAAACTTTCAAACACCTTGATATAAAGTGATTCAGGTGCTTAATCTAGTACATCCTATTGCAATCAAACAGGCATACATATTTTTTTAATAACAATTCCAACAGTATTCTAAAGGGTTTTATAAGTAATGATGCATCCTAGTTTTATTCACTACCAGACTTCATATATAACTAGCTCAAGTAACCTAAACCTAGTATCCTTTGTGATATATCTTTTGATGACTATACTTAAGTTTTCCTGTGAACTAAGATGTATCCAAATAGTGGCAACACATTCAATTTGTACAACTGATAGTTGCAAAAAAAGACTGAACTAGGATGAAGATGCAGCGTAAACTTTACTGAAGTTTAGATATGCAGACCTCCCTCTACTTATGGGGCATCCTAACAAGCTAAGGAATTTTAAGGTGTAACTGAACATTTCAACCATTAAAAGGTACAATTCTATGAGTTATGACAAATATATACATTGTAGCTTGAAGCTGCCACAGCCATAATAAAGAACTTCATCACCCCAAAAAGTTCTTACCTGTTCACCAACTTTATTACCCCCCATCTTTTCTGTAATTTCACATAAGTGGAATCAGTACAGATTTTTGTGTCTGACTTCACTCAGCATACTGCATTTCATACATGATTGTTGCAGAAATCAGTAATTCCTTTATTAATTCCCCATTGTGCATATGTATTCCTCAAGGCAATCTAAATCACAAATGATTTGTATATCCCTTTTCAAAATTCTAAGACCTATATTCACCTGCCATAAAATATTACTAAGACTTTCTTTCACTGTACTTATATAAGTGAAAGGCAGTATTAGCAAATTTTATGACTAGTAGCATTTCATCCCCAAATCCAGTAAATACCACCAAGATTACTTATCTTCCTCCATAACTGGCGAAATACCAATGAGGCAGCACCTCTTTTTTTGAGACTAGGTCTCGCTATTTTTGCCCGTGGAACTGCAGGCTCTCGTTGCCCGGGGTACCACAGACTCAAGCAATCCCCAGCTCAGCTTCCCAGGTAGCTGGGATGACAGGTGTGCGCCACCACGCCCAGCTATTTTTTTGGAACTAGGTCTCGCTACGGGCCCCAGGCGGAACTCGAACCGTTGATCCCTGGCCCCGGCCGCTTCACAGGCTGAAGCTTACAAGCACGAGCCACCGTGCCCGGCCCATTCTTTAATTTTTTAAAAAACAAACTAGGTAGACTGTGAAAAAAACCTGACTTAGGACAACATTAAGTCCATTCCTAAGTTGTTTTTGTCTTAGTTGCCACCAACTACTAAAAGTCTAGAAGCAATGGATTTGGTCAACAACAATCAGGAAAAAGTAGCTGAGGAAACAAAAAATTGTCATTTTGATGAGGGATAAGCAGCATCAACACCAGGATTAAAGGCAGCATGGAAACAAAAGCTACTAAAAATACGCTTAAGCACAAAGCTGCACATATAAGAGGGAATAAAATACCCTTAAGTTCATAAAACGTCTACAAATTTGAGATCTGTTAAAGTCCTGCTCCAGATCTGTATAAACTTACTATACCATTGACGTTTCATTAAGTTTCCAGTTTAGATTTGTAGGACCTCACCACCTCACCTTATATGTCAAAATTATTATTTTTTCTGAAATTTTTGAAAAATAAAAATCCAAGTTCATCTCAGATTACTCAAAATAAATCCTTACAGTCTATCAAATGGAAACCTATACACAATTAAGCATAGAAAATCTGCAGTAACCATTAAGACCTAAAACTAACTATTCCAAATTAAAGAGACCAAACCTAGAGCTCTGAACTACATATTAGATTTCTTTTATAAAGTTCTCCAGAATTGTTATGAAAACTATTGTAAATAGTTGTAATTGGACTATTTTCCCAGGATCATCTGTATCAATAACTAAAATAGTCTGGATTCTCCATAAAGGAAAATTAAGAACAAAATTCTTAATCCAGCCAAGAGCTATCTGATTAAAAGGAATGAGCTGGCTCCATTTCTAAATTCACTTTCAAATAACCGCTATATTAAAGGGACCTGAAGCCAAATTTTAACTTAAGATGATCAATTCTTATGGTTTGGATCAGGATCAGCATGGATCCTAATAAACACTAGTATAGCTGCACACAATTACATGAACATTGAGGTACTAGCTACAGTACTTTAAGAAAAACTTGCTTGGGGCCTAAATTTACATTATGTAGCATGTTATTGTGTAAGACATTCATTTATCCACCCACAAGAAAAACTATAATCACCACAGGTCAAATCCCATTATTTCACTGGTACTACAATAAACAATGATTACCTATTTGAAATGACTCAATTTGTTAAAATTCTGCAGATGGGTATAAATTTTGCATGACAAGTTCTCACTAAAGCCAGGGTGCCAACAAAGCTCAACCAGCAGGTGGCTTCTCACCCACATTCAGGAAGTTTCATATCTCTAGTTAACATTAGATTCTAAAGGAATGTTAATCCTATTGCTTTAAAAAGTAACTCTTCTCAAACAACTAAGAAAGTTCAGAGTAATCAGGGAAAAAAATGTGGTATATAGGGAAGGAAAATGGGATAAACAACCATCCAAAACATGCCAACAAGTTCAACTTTTATTCCAATAAACTGCCTTGTGAACACAAAGGTTATGGTTTGGAAGGGCTGAAAATGGACTCCCGGAGGATTCTTGGACAGCACAATCAAAACGAACAAACTTTTTTCCTGCAACAATTTGTTAGGGGGCCAAAAAACATTAGCACACAATTATTTATGCCGCAGCACACTGGAAACCAAAGGCTGCAAAGAGATGATCATAGGCTAAATCGAATTCCAAGACATGGCCACCATAATTCTTTAAAAAAAAAAATACGAATTTGTGGCTAACATTTAAAAGGGTTGATTTTACAAAAACAAAAAAAGTTTGCTACTCTTGAAGGGGGGGAACTGAACAATGTGGAAAAATGAGTTCTCAAGTGCCTCCAAAACTTGCACACACAAACCATGTGGGTATTTTATTAAATTGTAGATCGTGAGGGTGGAGTTAAGATTCTGCATTTCTTTGTTTCTTTTTTTTTTGAAACTATGTCTTGCTGTTTTTTGCCAGTGGAACTGCAGGCTCAATTGCCCATGGTACCACGGACTCAAGCAATCCCCAGCCTCAGCTTCCCAGGTAGCTGGGATTACAGGCGGGCACCACCACACCCAGCTATTTTTTTTTTTTTTGGATACTAGGTCTTGCTATGTTGCCCCGGGTGGGATCTTCAGTCTCAGCAGCAACTCCATAGGCTGTCGCTTACAGGCACAAGCCACCGTGCCCAGCCAAGATCCTGCATTTCTAATCCATTTTCAGGTGATGGTGGCTCATCAACAGATAGACTGGATGGAGTTCACCAGTCCCCACCTATTCCCTTTAATACTATTTGCCTACAACCATGGGAATTTAAGTTTTTACCCCTTGTTTAAAGTTAAACATCCCCCCCCCCACAATTAGAAAACTGAATGATTAGAAAAATAAGGCAGAGAATGAAAGCAGTTAACAGTACAGATTATTACAAGAACAGTCTTTGAGGTGATTTAAATTTTAGCTGCCACTCTTCCCTCCACCCATGTGTCTTTCGTAGCTGTTAGACATATCCCTCACTAGCAGGAAAATATTCCAAAAATCAATTTAAACTTGATTGAACCTATTTATGGAAATCTATTACATGGCATTAACATATACATCAATTTATTTCCCCTAACATCTTTCTAAAAAAAAGCATTTGCTCTTTTACTAGTTGCTTCAACTGAGTAATCAAGACTCTCTCACACCAGAAGGCACTGATTGGAAGTCCACAGATAGCTTTTGTTTATGGATTTTGTAAATTAACTATTTAAATGCCAACAGATTTCACAAAAATTCTGGGGGGGAGGGGAACGGATGACACTAGTGGTATCTAACAATAATATGCCCAAATTCCTGTTGGACTGGAACTGAGGAAAATGATCTGAACTAAGGATATAAACTGTACTCATCTGAAAGAGAAAATTGAAGTCAAGAACATCCTGCTTAAGATGAGGGAGTTAAATAATGAATAGAGATGAACCTAGAAATAAGAAACTCCTAAGTTTAATGTCTAAATGAAGACAGAATAGTGTAGAGGAAAATAGTGTCACAGAAGGAAAAAAATTTTTTCTGAGTGTTTGAGACACATAACAGAAGATTTTTGGAAGCAAGTAAGACAATCTGAAAACTCTGAATTTGGTTTTTAAGTGGAGGAATCCTGATGACTGTGAAAGAAAAACCAAGGTGCTTTATTTACTTTATATGGAAGAACTGAGAACAAAGCCAAAAGTAAAGATCTAATTGACAGGGAAAATTAACAGGAATAAGGCTCTTTTGGAGAGAAACAGGCTTCTTTCCCTCACTCTGTAAAGTGCTTTAATTATCTCAGTTAATCTTCTAAATGAATTAAAAAAAGGGCACAAATGTTGTTAAGAGCTGGTACTGGGAAAAATGAAAAGGCTGCCATTTGATGGCTTCTATAGTTTCTACAAGTAGAAAGCAAAGTTGTCACCCAAATGACAGGAATGATAAACAATGTTAAAGTCCAATTTCAGGTTGCCCTACAGTTACTATCTCCAGCACCCAGGGACAGGAAATGGTCTCAATCATCACACCACCAGGAGACAGATACTACTATAGAATGCAAGTGTTTATAGATGAGGAAAATGAGACTTTGCTTCAAAATGTCTTCTTAAAGGTCATTTTAAAAGACAGCAAAGTCAAGCCTGACCACAAGGCCTAATAAATTCTTAACCTTTACTGCCTACTCTAGTGATTATTTCTACACCTAGCCAACAATACACAAACATCTAAAATCACAATAACTGACAAAGAGGAAAACTTAAAAAAAAAAAAAAAAATCAAACCAGGATGTCATAGGATAGAAAATGTTTGATTTGTGAGATCAACACTGCCACACACACAGCACCTACAACAATGTACTATTTCTCCTTAGCCCATAATGCTTGCTACAATGAGTATCAGGTTCCCCAGTTCTGTCATAGTTACCTAAAATCTCCAATAATTTTAACTACTTATATCCCTTAGAAAGTTTTCCTTCTACAGAATTATACTTTAGGCATTAGGAACCAAGCAATTAGCAAAAATAAGACAAAGTTCAAGGTCAGTAATGGCTGCAAAGTTGACTTTCTGCAATTTTTCAAATTCCAGTCTACATTCTGTTCTTCAACTATTAAGTTGATCAGTTCAACAATACTGTCCCTTTTTTAAGAGCAATAAAGAAAAAAACTTCCAGTTTCCTCCCTCTAATCTTTCTCCTTTGTTTATTTGGAGGGAGCTTTGTAATTGAAAGTAATGAAAACAAAAATGATAAGCCAAAAACAATTCACATTTACTAAAACAATTTTATAAACAAGTAAAAAACACTTTTTAAAAAATCTTCAAGGTTTGTTAAAATGTGATTTAAATATTTTATTGAAAGCAATTTCAATAGTCCCCCAGTGAAAATAATGTGTGTAAATGTTGACAAATAATTAAAGCAAGTATGTTACTATGTTAGCATTTTTATTCAAATTTAGCTTACTAATATGTATTAGTAGGGATGACTATTTAAAGGCTGTCTTTTTCTTTACCTAACCAGCACAGCTGAATTCAAACAAGGGTCACAAAAGTTTAAACAAGTCACTTCTAAAGTAGATGTTTAGATTTTAATAATGTTAAGGGAGAAAAGACAGCCACATATATAGAGACCTAGAAATTAACAATCAAGTCAAACCCTAAAATTTAATTAATGAAAAAAATAAAATGGTAATGTTACAAAGCACTATAATATTTCAGGATGATCTGCCTATGACAGCTGTGACAAAAGCTAATGATGACTTACAATTTTTAAAAGAGAAATCTTAAAATTATACACCCACACAAACTTACAAGCCTATTGTGAGTCCTTTTCCCCTTAATACTATGACGTCAGAAACCACTACCACCTCACCAAATAGTCTGCCTGCCATCTCAAGAAAGATCAATTTGGCATACTGCAAAATTCTGGACCAAAAGGTCCAATATATATCTAACACTGGCAACTTAAACACTAGAATTTTAATTTACCTGCAAGGACTAAGTCCTTGTTCAATATAGCTGCAACATCATCTCATGAGAAGAGTATAGAGTAATTTAAACCATTCAACTTCTTTAGAAATTAGAGATCAAAACTTCTGATACAGCCTTGGGAGACTGAGAACCACCTGAGTCCATAGGTCCGAGACTACTCCAGGCAACATAGTGAGACCTAATCTCAGAAAAATAGCACACCTGTAATCCCAACTACCTGGGAGGCTAAGGCTAGGGATCATTTGAGCCCGCAGGTTTGGGACTAAGCTGGTCAACATAGTGAGACCAAGTCTCTTAAAGAAATAATAATAACTTCAGACTACAAAATATCTTCTAAAACATGTGCAAAAATCTTTAAAAATGTACTTTTTCAAATGAGCAAATCTCTGAGGATGGTGATTAGGTTATTTCAAATAGTGTAATGGGTGCATTTACTGTCCAGAAAGAGTGAATACTGAGAAGTATACTTCAAATAGTCAGGAAAAATGTTGTTCAACAATATCCTATTATTATTGCTCATTTAAATCACAGATATTTTAAAAAATATGCTATTACACCATGTGGGGATATTGTCATCAAATATTCAAAAAAGAGAAACTGATAGAGATTTGAGGGATAGAACCAGGGTCTTATTTTTTTTCAACTTCAACATCTCTAAGAACTGTAGCAAATACCAAGGTTTAACTCAATTCAATGACTAGTTTTTAAAACTTTGTGGTAACACATTAGAGGGAAGGTATGAAAGATAACCTTTGGATTATTTACAAATTTTACAGGATTCCAAATCCTGTGGTCATACAATGCCACTGATGGGGTCTTATTTTTCAGGTATGTTTAGAAGCCAAGAAATGTGTTAAGTGGAGTTCTTAGAATCCCTACTCTACAGACCTCTTGACCATTTGCAGATGTCAGACATTCAAACAGTTAACATGCATTCTATTCTTCACACTTTTTTGAAAGTAAGTAGAGCTGGGCATGGTGGCACATGCCTGTAATCCCAGCTACTTGGGAAGCTGAGGCTGGGGATTGCTTGAGTCTGTGGTACCCCGGGCAACGTGAGCCTGCGGTTCCATGGGCAAAAATAACAAGACCTAATCTCAAAAAAAAAAAAAAAAAGGAAGTTGTCTTCTCTAAGCAAGAAATTCACTGTGGTTTCCCAGATGCATGGAGAACATTTGTGAGCCCATGGTATGAGCAGTGTGAAGACAAAAGACTGAACAGGGACAAGCTCCTGGATAATTCAGTTACAGAAAGGTACTTGGAAAAATACTCAAAAAACACTTCCACTGAATCTTTTATTCTCAACCTTTTAAATCTAAAGTGTTTCTATCGTCTCTCCCTGGGTTTACATAGGATACACCTGAGTAATAAATATGCTATGTGCTTTTCCCCCAAAGTTATTTAAGAATTGAAGGAATTTATCATTTTCTTTTACATCTCAGATTATTCTCAAAGGCAGTCATGGTAGGTAGTAAGCACCTAAATTAAGAGGGGTTTAACACTCTCTGTCCATGTTTAACCTGTGTGTGTCTGGGTTCAAGTTAGACTTTGCTATCTTACTTTAAAAACAAAATAATGCAATAGTAAATACAACAGCACTCTGCATTTAATGGCCATAAATTTACAGGCTTCTTAAATGCATAATTCATAAGACTGTGAAATAAATGCAGCCACATATATAACCCTAAATAAAATATTAAGTTTAAAATCCAAAGAACAAAGACCATTAAAAACAGTTTATTTGCCAAATCCACTGAGATACTAACTAGAAGTAACTTAACAGCTGTCCAAATAGCCACAAAATATTAAAAACACTTCTGGCTCAATATAAATGACATCTGAAGTGAAATGCTGCCTCTTCCAACAGACATCTCATTTGTTTGCCTAGAACCATTTATACTTCATTTAAGCCAGCTGGTGTCTCTGTTTGCAGGCATGCATCAATGTCTACTGAACAATCTAAGTTCCTGTAAACCCTTCCCCATTCACAAGCTGCAATTTCCATTTTTAATGGCAAGTTTCCAGCAAATACAATGAGTTCTTACAAAGGAATTTAACTCTTAATCCAACTCAATTCCTGAGGCAGACTAGAGCAATGTTAACAAGACAAACAACGTGTACAAAAGTGCCTAACAAACTCAGAGAGGTTGACGATGTGCTCATCACTAGACCATCCATTCATTCACCATACAATTATGAAAAATGACTGTGCTGTATCTGAGTGGACATTCTCTTGTAATATTGCATACAATTCTGGTTTTATTAAAATAATTTTGTTCTTGGGAATGACATGACAACCATTTTGGCCAAAGGGCAATATTCTGAGATGTAAAAAAAAAACCCAACTTAAAAGGAAAAAAGAACACTTTGCATCTGCTTTCAACTAATTTACCAGGATGAGTACCAACACAGCTAGTAAAAGCATTCATTTCCCTAAATACTACCAATGCTCCTGTCCCCCCATCTCACTGTCATTCTCTTTTGTTTTCCACCTGTGAGGGTATCCATAAATCTCTCTGCTGACACCCGAAACGGGTAGGAGAACTTTTTTTAATAAAGGACCAGACAGTAAATATTTGTGCTTTGGAAAAACACAGTTTTTGTCACAGATGATAAACTATTACACACACACAAATCAGCATGGCTGTGTTCCAATAAAACTTTATTAGCCAGCTCTTTCCTTTTTCCTGGTATTAAGATGTAACAGCCTGAAAACCAGTGATTTTAAATAATGATCAAATCAAACTTTGGAATCATATCCCTGGGATGACTAAATGAGTAACTAGGGTTTAAAACAGGTCCAAGTTCCTGAACTACTACTCTAAGACTGTAACATGACTTCAGCTATACACCTTAAGATACTAAGTAGCCAGAGCAGACCAATAACAAAATAACAATTTTACACATACTCTGGAAAAAAATCATTTCAGTGTTCTGGTTCTAAACTACAGTGGAACTCACTGAAATGAAGACCAAATTTCCAATGTCCTAGTCAACCTAAATATGGTAAATCACCTTCCACTAGTAATGCTGGTCAGTTATTCAGCAAAGGGTATTATTCACTCTTGTAGATTTAAGAACCACCATTGTTAAAGGAGAAATCTAAAATGTGGATGCTTGGGAAAACTACTTCCAAGTTTAGTGACATGAAAACAGGGAAACTACCTGCACAACACTGCAGCTCCCATTATGACATTACGAAAACTATACAGCAGGATAGCCAAAACTAGTCACACACACAGAACAGCACTCATGATTACAAGAAAAAATTGAAAACATAAGGCATTTAACTGTTTTTCTCAAGTCAACTTTTTGTTCAAATTATTTCATATAATTAACATGTTAGACTCAAAATACAAATTCAGCACTTGATTAGAACTTCATATTGCAGATAAAAACACCTTAAAGAACAAAAGACAGTAATATTATGGAAAATGTGATAATAAACAAATTAGGAGACTTAACAATTTTAAAAACCCTAGTCATTTTATACTATAGCTTATTTAACCGAAATGCTACAAAGCTAAGCCAAGGGCACTAACCAATGCTACAATATATCAATGAAATGACAATGTTGCAAAAGATCTCAATTCTTTCTGAACAGTTCCCTTGAAAGTGAGAATAAATGGTATAGCCTCTGGCTAGTTTACTACTGTATGCTGAAGATCATTTAACATTGAGACATACTTTAATTTCCAAAGGTGACACTGTACAAACTCCCCCCTCCACTGAAATTTACTGCTGGCTAGTAGCTAGAGCTATTTTTAAGTGGCCTTATTAGTTAAGATTCCATGATATCATTACAATTTTCAACGGTGTCATTACATTTAAAAAGGCAAACTCTAAGAATGTTAACCACCTGGAGTGCACTCATTCGAATTACTTCTTTTTTAAAGTAAAGCCTAACAATAAATCAATGAATGTCTACTTAGGAGACAATTTAGATATGGTCATTAAATTGTCTGGTAATTCCTCTGAATATCTGCTACAACTCTAAAATACATTTCCTCCTGTGAGCGCGAGTATCTAAAATAGCAAAAAAGGTAGCTCTAGTATTTGAAGAGCTTCCGCGTATTTTGGGGAAGCACATTTAAAATACTGATTTTTTTTTTTTTCAAGCTAATGATGACGAAAACACCTATGAAAAGGTTTTGTCTACAGGTCATATTATTACCAAAGCTTCACACAAAAACCTTTGCATGCTACACACAAAGGAAACAGACTTGCACATAGTCTACAAAAGCCTATCTCAGGACTGTGCCAGGGGTACACAAGGATTTCCAAAGTTCAGAAAAAAAACTGGGCAAACACATGCAGCACAAAGCAGCCAAAAGGCATTTCCCCATAGTCACTTTCAGGAAATGTTTCAAGATGAAATGCAAAAACAGGCTGAAGTCCCTTGGAATCTTGGGATGATTTCTTTATAATTTTCAAAACCTAGAATGTTTCCTTCCAACACACTCTGATGGACAGAAATTAAGTACTTCCAACTAAAAACAACTGATCCAAATTTTCGACACAATTTGCTTTTTATAATAAAAATGAAGTTTCCCAAGGTCTAGACAGTCGGTGAGATCGCATTACAGTATTGGGAAGAGCATTTTCTTTGTTGTTGACCCTGCTAGGGAAACAGGTCTTGACTCAGCCAAAGTGGCGTTCTTATGGGTGATTAATGACAGGCCTAGATCTCGCCCCAGTGACATCCATCCCCACCCCCCACCCCCTCTCCGAACTAAAATCGGCCATGTCTGAACCGGAGGAGGGGCTGCAGCCTCGCCTCAAACCACCCAGAGTTAATAGCTGCAACCAATCGATTCAGAAAAACAAGAGAAATTCAGGTGAAATGTGACTCTTCCCTTACCTAAATTTATGAATAATATCGCCCTCTCATCATTTCCGCCGGGGCTCCCCCAGACTACGGAAACACTTAATTCCAGTCATTCTGCCCAAAGAAAAGGATCTTCCTCTTCCCCACAATACCCGGCTAGAGACTGCCTTCCCCCCCCCCCCCCCTTGACATCAGGCCATTTCTATTGTGTCCCCAAAGATGGGGCGCCTCATCAAAAGAAATGTGGTCACCCGATCACTTTGCCATAGGTAGGGGCACTCAGGCACCCCCACCTCTGCGTCCGCACCTCGCGCCCCGGCTTCTCGCCCACCCCGGCGGCCGCGGGGCCGAGTCCCACCTGTGGTGAGGCGGGAGGAGACGTCGCCAAAGGGGGACGGCTCCATTCGGAGATACTTCTGCGGTGAGGCGGCGGCGGCCGAGAAGGAGGCGGCGGTGGTCGCGGCGGCCGACGACGGGGAGGCGGTGGCCGAGGTGGGAGCCGACAATGGCGTGCATCGCCGCCGCTTCGGGGACGCCGGGCTTAGCAGCGGGTCGAAATCCAGAGTCCTTTTTAAAGTGGCTCCGCACGCCATGGCCGGGGCAGCCGAGCCGCTGGGCTCGGGTGGGGTCGGGGACGGGTGACGGGAGGGGAGAGGGGCGGGAGCCGGGGAGTCGAGGAAAGCCTAAGGACGGACTCGACCGTAGGAAGGCGAGAGGAAGGAGGCCGGTAGGGAGAGAGAGAGCCGCCGCTGCCTCCGCGGCAGGGGCAGTGGCCGGGGCCGGCCCGGGCGAGAACGGGAGGGGCGGTGGCGAAGCCCACGCCCGCCGCGTCAGGGGGGGTCTTCCGCCTCCTCAGGCGCGGCTCCCCCGGGAGAGACTCCGGCCGCCCCCGCCGTCCGTTCGAGCTTTGCACCGCGCCGGAGGCGCTCCTGCGCGGAGACCGGCTCCCTTCGGAAGTCGATACCCGCCTCGTGAGATGTGAGGCTGGGACACGGCTCCTCACACGCCCACGCAGGGTCAGAAGCTTGAGAGCGACGGTCGATGTGGGGAGATGGAGAGGTGGAGGCGACGGCAAGCGCTCAAAAGAACACGTCCAGCCGCTTCCCCCTCCACTCTACGACTATTCCACCCGCCGCCGGCCCCAATATGGCGTCAATAACAACGCCGCCGATTCAAATCCTGCGGCCTCAGGGCGCGTGCGCACAGGGTAGGCGCCGCCGAGCATGCCCCCTGGGAGTTGTAGTTTTTCACTGTCGGAAGTCATCAGTGTAAAAGGCGGTTAGGGAGGAGTCGCTGAAACTACGACTCCCGTCATTCAAGGCGCGCGATTCCGAGTTCCGGGTTGGAATTTAAAGCTCCCCACACAGCTTAGAATGTGAAAGGAACTAAGCAAAACAGAAAGGAAAGGAAAAAGAACCGGCTCTGAGAGGCGGAAAAAGGAAAGCGAACCAGTGGGGAAAGCATACTTAAAAGACGCTCGAAAAGACCCTTAAAAATTCCGTGACATACTTGTCCTGATACCGCTCCCACAGTGATTTAACAACCGAAAAATAGAACACTAAGCCAATTAAACTGTACGAGACAGATTGATTTCGATAATTAGTGCCCAAAACAAAACCTGTCACGTCGAGGGGCTAGAAAATAATGAGATTAGGGAATCTATTTAGTACAGAGAGTGAGAGAACCCTCGAGTACAGTAATAATAGTGTGTTATTATGGGATCCATTATTGAGCTCAATGCTTTGTCCTTCCCAGGTCGCTGCTTGTATCCGGTTATTACATTATGCAAAGTCAGCTTTATCCAGTAAATGAACAGAATTTGAACCATGTATAGATTCATATTATTTTGCTTTGAATAAAAAGCGATGTATATCAGTTGAACATTGGTGTATATCTCATGAATGGTAAAAATTAAACCCAGGCAACAAAATGTCTAGGTAGTAAATATTCGATCGATTTTGTAAGAGAAAACATTTTTCGAAAGACTTGCATTTTTACTCAGATATCTGAAATAAGAACTAAGACATTGGTTTAAAAATGGTTATTACAAACTGTCATCAGTCCAATACAAAGCTAGTTATATACTGTTATTATCAAATGATTGTCGGTGTCAAATACTAGTGTTTAATGCTATTATTAATACTTTTGTTAAATGAAAGATAGTCATACCACTTTGTCTATACTCCTTATACCAAATTTGGATAGTAGTTACATTTATTCTTGTTTTAAAGAATGTCAACCCCTCAGAGATCCACAGTCATCAATTACATTATTCGTGTCAACTAAGATATGATAATTTAAGACATTGTACTGCTTGGAAAATATCTCTTAACAAGATAAGTATTTAGTGAAAAAGCAACTTAACCATGACACATAATAAGTAATTTTCTTTCTATATAATGGTCCATGAAATCTGTGATATGATATGGTGAATTAATAGGGAGAGTATGCTTATGTATATAGGGGGTGGAGGGGAGTAAGGTCAACCCTTGCAAAATAACAAAGCATTTGTATTGCTGGTAAATTTTTTTTTCTGAAATTAAGATTTAACCTAAAGTTATTAAAACTGACATCAGAAAGGGAGTATTATGAGTTGAAACATGTCTGCTCAAAATTGATAGGTTAAAGTCCTAACCTTTAATACCTCAGAATGTGATCATATTTGGCAATAAGGTAATTTCAACTGTAATTAGGTAAGGTGGGGTTATACTGGAGTAGGATGAGTCCCTAATCTAATATAAATGCTGTCCTTATAAAAAAGAGAAATTTGAACACAGGCAGAACATCATATGAACATAGGTCACGGTGATATGTTTGTAAGACAAGGAAGGCCAAAGATTGCCAGAAAATCCTTAGGAGTTAGATGAGAGGCATGGAACAACAGATGCTGCCTTACACTCTGGGGAAAGAATCAACTCTGTGGATAATCTGATAAGAAAAGACTTGTATTTTAATGTATAGGGAATGCATTGTAGTCCTCATTGCTATCTGTATGATCACCACAGCACAATGTATCTGCAAAAGGTTGTAAAGATTAAACAGTGACATGACTAGGGCAGTTTCCTCTTCTACCAGTAACTAAGAAGCCTGCTGAGAAGCTAAGAGAAAGAAGAGGGACTCTTTGCTATTTACTTCTGTGTCTTTGCTCAGACGACCTACTCTACACTTTGTACCTATTTACCTTTTAATTATGTCAGCCCAAATATATGAACACTTACCTCAGTGCTTTCCAACTGAAAGAATTTTATTGATTCGCAAAAAAAGAGATACCTACCTGCATATCTTCATCATTATCCTCACCAATTCTCTTGTTCATGAAAGTGCCTCCCCCTCCGCTGTGTTAACTCTTTGCCAATGTTAACACCGTTAACTCTTTTGGATAACTACCCATTGAATGTTTTGTTTTTTAAAAACCCTATCCTTCCAGTAGCCCACCTTGTTCATCTCCCATATAATTATCTATTAAAATATTACCACAATCGTTTTAGGGCAGAAGAAAGTTGTTGAAAAAAATTTTTAAACCTAAAAAAGTATCCTAGGTTGAAATTGAAAATAAAAACAATATTTGAAAGTCCTTAAGTTTAACACATCTTAGAAGTGAGGTTTTATTTTGGTGATCAAGAAAAAAATAAATCTATCAATATATATTAGTAAGTTGAATTTAGTCACATGAATGTAAATAGTAGAGTTCCAGTGACCTCACAGACCAGAATTGCTCTTGTTGTGACTTAAAGGCTGATAGCAACTTTTAAAGTTTGAAATGTTAAGTTTTGCCGCGATCTAGTCATTATTTCTGGATTTGTGCAATTTAATTGCTTCTGAAGAAAGCTTTACTAAGATGCTGGTCTTTGCTTGATGTTAGAATTTTAACACTTCCCAAGTTCTGATTTTGATGAGTCATTCTTTCAGTACAGTCAGTAACAGTAGACATAGCTGGATGATACAAAATCTCATCATCCTGAGCCTGAAGAGCCTCTTTCTATCATAGATAATTTTCAAACAAATTTTCTGACATAAAATAAAGATAAATGCAGATGTAATGTGTGGAGAGGTATTTGCTGACTTTGCACTCAGGGTTTGAGTAATCATAGGCTCAGCACTAGGAAAGAGCAATTCTAATTCAGAAGTCACTTCAAATCTATATTCAGAACAAGTATTGCCTAGGGCAAAAAAAATGTTTAATCATTGTGTAAATGAGTGCAGTAGGAAAAAAGACATTGTAATTCTTTCCACCTAAGAATTTGCAGGCTGGCCGGAACCTCTTCTAAACATTATATTTGAAAAACATACTATTTTCCACTGCAGATATTATGCTAGCTAATTTTACTTTTTCTTATTTTGGAAGTGGTTGTTATTTTAAGTTGATTGGATAGATGAACACAGAATAATCAAAACCATATATCTATGATTTTAGGAGGTGACCTAGTATAGTCCCCAGCCTCAGAGTAAGATAAGATGACCAAATTAACCATTTTAACTAATTCATTACGCACCTGAGTCTTCTTCAGCATTTTTAGGAACACCCAAAGTCATATGTGAAAATGTAACTACAAATTCGTTTACGTCTACCATTAACCTCTTCTTCCTCAGAGGCTGTTTTCTACCTGTGTTGCTCTATAAAGAACTGTGCATGCCAGGAAATAAGCCATCATTTGCTTATGCTGAGGGACTTTGAAAGAAACCACACGATTGTCTCTGGGCAGTCAAAATAAGTTTTTATAAACTCCTTATTTTATAATTTGCATAGTTTTCTCAAGAAGATATCTTCAAATAGTTGTACCCTTACTCAACAACTGTTTACTCTTACTGAACATTCTATCATGTTTGGGGGGTACATTTTCTGGCCCAAGCCAATGAAAAGAATCAATTGGAAGGAAATAGAAAAGGGACTTGAAGATGTTATACATTTACTACAACAAGCAATGCATTCACTGGAAAGTAAGGGAAGACACTGAAAAACATAAAACTCAAAGAGCACAATGGCATTGAGGTACCAAAGTGACAGCTCCTCCCACAGCTCACCTGTATCTGAGGCATCACTGCATTGATACAGCACCACACAATTGTGGTAGGGTTGCCAGGTTTAACAAGTGAAAATATAAGATGCCCAGTTAACTTTGAATAACGAATAATTTGTTAGTTGAGATATATTTCAATTATTGCCTGTGATCATCTGAAATCTAAAGTTTCTTGGGAGCCATATATTTTATCTGGCAACCCTAAATGAGGTGGTAACCCCATGTCATCAATAAAACGCAAACTATATTTAGTATGCAGTTCAAAACCTGCCTAATGAGTACAATTTTGGAATATGTTTCATTGATCATATATCAGATTAAGAAAATAGGCTTTTTAGTTGTCTGGAATGTTAATTCGTATGAAAGGTTAGGTTATGTCTACTCTACTTGCACAGAGTGCCAGACATAAAATCAACACTTACTAGACATTGGACAAATAGCAAAAAGCTTAACACACTGTCTCCCCCAGGGTGGGGTACCTCAAACCCCAGCAGGTTGTCCCTAAGCCCTCCAGCACACCTTCTGCAACAGGTGTCACACCTGTCATCCTGCTGGAGTCCACACCTGACTCAGAGTTGCTGTCACTGTCCGTGTCAGACTCGCGTTCCCTCTTGTGCCTGTTGTCAGGGGCCTCCATGATCCACCACAAACCTTCCCTGATGAAGCCTTTAGAGAGAATGAAATGATGCCTAGCCCTCCCCAGTATCTTGGGTCTTCTACAGATCCCTTGTTACAGAGTCAGTCAGGTGTGTGAAGTGAAGGAAATGAAGACACAGGCTCAATTCTTCTCCAGGAAAAGCTTTTCCAATCGCACCTACTGATAACCAGCATCAACCTGGAACAACTACAGGTTGCTTAAAGCCCTGGGGATTGCTATTACAGCTGGGAGTTTCATAGGGTGCCTGAGAAACTTTAACATTTTCTGCTGGGATCCAGTTATTTCTTCTGGTCTGATTTGTTCCAGAAACTGTTCTGAAACTGGATTTGAAGGAGCCATTCCATAACCTTCATGCGTTTTTCCTGAGTCAACCTTTGAGGGTTACCACCCTCAAAGAGGCAACTTTCTAGATTAAATGATTATCTAAAATTTTTTTTGCAGAAATTCCATTTAATCATAAATAGTTAAAAGACAAAATTAATTTTCTGCAAAAAGAAAAAATACCTCAATTACTATCAGTTTGAAAACTAGAAGCCAGTACATCTCCAAACGGTGTCTGGTACATAGGAAACCCTTGGTAAGTGATGACTATTATTCTGAGTGAAGCAAACTCCCACTTCTCCCCAAATCAAAGGTGGTGGGAGAATCTCAAGAGGAGCTCTTGGCCCTTAGATTGCCCACAGGCCACTCATGCTGGGGCCCCATTTCTTAGGCAATCTCCCACAAAACCCTGCTCCCTTCCTTTGAGAGGAAGCACAGAGATCTAGGTTCTGAATCAGTGTAGAGGGGTTACTGAACCTCACCTTAATTCTATTGCATAATAGGTGCATTTGAGCCTAGGTTGGTAGAAATTGGGGTGAATAAAAATGTCATTTACAGGGATACTGCTATGTCACAGGAACTTTCTGAGTTTATACAAATGAAAATTCAAGGTAGTCATGTTAATCCCAGTTTACTGTTGAACCTACGGCTCATACCTCAAATCATAGATGGGCCAGATTGGGACTCTTCCCCAAGTTTGTAAGATTCCAAAGTGTGTTGTTGCACTGCATACTATTGACCCGGGCAGCAAAGAAAGCAGGAAGGGGTGGATTAGTTTAAAATTTACAATACATATCATTGAACTAAATAGCAGGTGGTCAATGAAATACTTTTTAACCAGAGTGTCAATCTATGTACCAGGAGAAAAAAGAATCCCCTGACTAATTCATTGTGTTTGGTTTCCCAGAACCTGACACTTACCTACTAGGCTTTAACAGATAATTGATTGCTGCCATCTTTCTATTCTAAGGCAACTCTGAGTTCTCCCTTTCTTTTCTTTTCTTTTTTTTTTTGAGACTAGGTCTCGCTATTTTTTGCCCATGGAACCGCAGGCTCTCGTTGCCCGGGGTACCACAGACTCAAGCAATCCCCAACCTCAGCTTCCCAGGTAGCTGGGATTGCAGGCGCATGCCACCACGCCCAGCTATTTTTTGGGACTAGGTCTCACTGTGTTGCCCCAGTGGGTCTTGAACCGCGATCCCTAGCCCCAGTCGCCTCATAGGCTGAAGCTTACAGGCACGAGCCACTGTGCCCGGCTCGAATAGTTCCCTTTCTTTAAAAGGTCTTTGAGTGCATCTCTGAAACAAGTGGCTACAGCTCACTGAAAATCATCCCTAAGTCATTTAACCGCATCTCTTACTTCATTTGCTAGCGAGCAGCTGAAGAGAAGTCCTTAGATGCTTGCGGCTCAGTTGTGACCCAGTAGCATCGCATCACCTGGGAGCACCTCCAGCAACAGAATCAAAAATCTGCATTTTAACAGGATTTCCCTGGGGACCCACATCCCTTTAAATTTGAGAAACTCTGCTCTAGTCCACTTTGCCCTCTCTGAGACAAGTGCTAATAACACTGTGCCAGGTCCTCTGTGATATCACAGGCTGCTACAATGACTAAAACATGGTCTGTGTGATAGTGGAATAAAAGAAAAAGGGACAGGTAACCTGAAAATGCTCACCTGGATCAGTGAGAATTCTTAGGTTAAATGTTTTTCTCCTCTGCAAGACTGTAGTTCAGAATGACTTTCTTTCTCCTTCCTCCCTCTCTCTTTCCCTCCTTCCCTCCCTCCCTCCCTCCCTCCCTTCCTCCCTT
>PVHY01006036.1:0-67905 GCA_004024945.1 Uropsilus gracilis
CTCTCCTGTTCTTCCTCCTTCCCACACTTTCTCCCCACTTCTCTTTTGAGTTTTAAGTTACAAGTTTTAAGTTAAAAGTTTCTCATTTAAGTTACAATGCTTCCAATCTTGTATGATTTGGATGCTTGCCCAGAAAGAAGACCACTGTTGAACTGTCACAAAAATACAAATGAATAATTTAAGGTAACAATCTTTCCTGTTGCCTCTGTAGTCTCTGTGGAAATGAATCAGGATCTGGGTTCTAGGATGAGAGAAAATGAAAGCATGTTTTTTTGCTAGGGCACTGAGTTTATACTGATGTATAAAAGTTGATTTAGAACACTGAAATTTTATTCTATTCTGGTTTTGGTTCTTGTTTCAGTATTTTTTTTTTTTTTTTGTAAAGATAACTGAGTAGTTCCAGGAAGGATCCTTCAATTACATAAAGTTTTGTTTTATGAAATGTCATGACTCCTTTCATAATTTGTCTTATTCTCCCAGTTGGTATATGCAACTTTCAGAGATCTTGTATTTAGAAAGACTTTGAAATAGCATCTTTTCATTGTCTTTAAAGAAAAACAAAACTAAAGTTATATAGCTGTGGCTTAAGCTGAAAACATTTCTAAACAAGTCTGACAAGGAAAATTCAACTCTATCTTTTTAAAACAAAGACATATAAATTCATAGATATTACTGGAAGGAAAGTATAGAATAAGAGTCTAAATTAAATAGAATTTGTATGGGTGCATTGTGCTTGTGTGTGTGTGCACACGTGTATAGCTAGAGGCAATGGAACCCTTGGGTCAGTATCATAGTATAAGAGAGATAACTCAGTTAAGGATGTCCAAACAAGGAACCATTCCACTAATGTATCATGATAAGGCCACTTGGAAATAAGGAAACTGGCTAAAAAGAAAAAAAAATTTAGGAAAGCACTCAATCCCCAATGACCTAGTACAGGTCAATTGAATCACCAAAAAAGACAAAGATTAGACTAACACAGGACAAAGATGAGCATCAAAACAAAAGAATGCATACAGACCTGCTGTCTGGAGTATGATTAAACTTGAATTATTGGTGAAAGGAGCCATAGAAACAATGTCAGATATGAGGGCAAAAGAAGTGAGAAGATAGGCAAGACACAACTAACAGTGCAAAACTACAATGATCTTGTGGCCTTTTCTGGCCCTTCCATTATTCATTCAGACTCCTTAAACTAATTTCATTTTGAAATAGCAATTAATTCTTGCAATTTATCAATGAAAAGAATTAAAGAATTATACGTAAACCAAATATCTTAAAATTATTCATTTTTTAAGTCACATGTAAACATCCTAGTATATATTGCAAAAAGCAAAGTTCTTTAACACATATGCTGACATGGTGGAATCAATAATTTCATAGGAAATTTTGTAAGAGCTAAAATTTTATAACTTAACAAGTAATTTGTGATTATTTGAGTAATTTGTGTTTATTAGTATACTAAAACAAGTTTGTTTTTAGCAAAATTTTAGCTATGTGTCCCACAAAAAATAACCTAAAATTCATACCAAAACATCACTGTGAATGCAATGAACATGTACAAGAAACTCCATGTGCTGGTGAGTAAAATCCATTCACTTCAAAACATGATACTTTTCTTAGGAATAAGAGAAAAACTGAAAATGTGTGGAGACATTTCCCTCTAGTTTTTTGGTATTTTGCCCACACAGACACTAGTTCAAACTTTTATCAAGAGGGTCATAATCTTTTCTTTCGTGACAAAGAAAGCAATGAAAAGAATAAGACTAAAGCAGTGTATTACCACTTCCCTGCACTAGATAGGGTCAATCAGTGTCAAAAGTGACAAGAGAAGACACCAAGGCAATATAGCTTATCAGAACTCATCCTTGGGTCCTTAAAAGAGAAAATCTTGTGAAAGCAATGAAAGAGAGAATGAGATGCTAAGGGACACACACTGAATGGCAAAAATATAGTGTTGAATTTTTTAAAAGTAAATAATGTATCTGTGACCAGAGGTTTAATGGAAACGTAGGTCAATTATTCTGACTTTAAGACTTTTTATTTTTTGACACAGTTGTATCCTTATCCAATAATAATAAAAGGCTGAAAGGCATTTTTTCAATCACTTTATTGAAATGTGATTGACAAAAAAGAACTATACATGTTGACTTGTTTTTAAAAGAAAGTATTTTAGTTAGTAATTGAGGTAGCATTACATTATGATGTTATGTTAGAGGTGTTTCACTGATAACATGTATACAGTATATTAAATTCACTGTAATATATTCCATATAGTACTCCATAACAATTATCCTGTCCCTATTTATCTACCTCCAACCCATCTGTTTAAAAAAAAAACCTTAGTTTTTTAAATATTTATAGCAAAATTAATTTGCTCACAATGTACCATTTTAAAAACGTGAATTTCTTATAAATTCTACATGTCCATGATCTGTATTAACCAGTTACCAGTTACTATGATTTACTGTGTCTAATTATTATTTTTAAACAGAAAATATATATATATACGTATATATGTATATATATATATATATATATATATATATATATATATATAAAACTTGATGGGTGTGGATATTATACAGCCATGAAATCATTACCATAATATCCATCATCTGCAATTTTCTCTGACTGTGCTCTTTAATAATTTATTTTTGTTGTGTGGTAAGAATAGTAAGGATTTACCACCTCTGTGTAATTTTAATTTTACAATACAGTATTATTAATGATGTGTCCTACCCTGTTTGCTAATTCTATACCCTCTTCACCTTGAATAATTGAAATTTTGTGCTGTCCAGTTAAAATCTTCCCTTATCATCAGTTCACAATAATCACTATTCTACTTTCTACTTCTGTGAGTTCAACTATTTTAGACCTCTTAAATGAGTGGTGTTGTGAAGTTTTGTCCATCTGGACTAGTTCATTTCACTGATGATCTTGTCCTCAAATTCATCTAAGTTGCTGCAAATATCAGAATTTCTTTTTTTAAAAGGCTGATTCTCATTGTTTTTTTTTTAATAGAGCCTTTATATTTTCTCTGATATTATCAAGTATCCTACAAATAATAAGAGTTTTACTTTTTTCCAACCTGTATTCCTCTTATATGTTTCTACTGCCTAATTGTTCTGGCTCTTCCAAAGCGATACTGAGGTGTAGGAGTAATGGCGAAGGTGGATGTCCTTGTCTTTTCTAATCTTCCAAAGAAAGTTTACAATTTTTTCACCATTGCCTATGATATTGACTGACTTATATTCAATTGTATGTAATATAATGCATATTATATGCTATAATATTTGACATGTTTAAAAGCTATAAAAACAATTTTAAGAGTTCATATATTAGAGGAAGAGAATTTATTAAATGATTTAACTCTTTTAAAAGTAATGAAAAAATCTATTTTATCATAATGACTTCCTAAGAACACTACCTTATAATTTAAATTGTGCTTTGGAATGCATTTGACAAGTCTATATGCTTATCTATTGATTGCTGAAGAATTACAGCAACCATTGTTGGGAACATTTCTGATTTATAAAACAATCTTCTACAAGTGCTATTTGTAAGCTGTGAGAATGAGATGACTCTTCCTTATGACATATTAAGTATGACAGTGTTTCTTAAATGTAAAATGCAGATTTTCCTTCATTAATATATATGTGTGCAAATATTGATGCATTTTTGATTAGTGAAGTCATTGTATAAATGGAGAAAAAACATTGAGAATACCAACAGTATTTTTGGCATGTCAAGAGATTTAAAAAACCATAATCTTAAATTCTCAAAATATCTTGGAGAACACAGTATGATATACTGTGATATACAGTTTATACTTGGTAATATAATAGCACTATGCTATCATATACCTTTAAGAGGATCTGGCCTTTTGTCTCCAATATAGTAACCTCTAGCAAGCTCTGCTGGTGTTATTTTCTTTTATGCCCCAACAATAAAGATAAACGTTGACAGGTTATTGAATATCTGCTAAGCCTAAGATTCACTTAAACATTTCACTTATATATACATATAAACTTAATGGCATCCTTTTTCCTTAAAAGGAAAAGTATATATATTGAGTCATTCCTGCACATTACAAAATTCTATATATAACCCAACTTTTTAAAAAAGGCTTTTTTTGTTGGTCTGAACTACAATTTACCTTTTTTTAAGTGTATTGCTCACAGTTATACAATTCCATGTCAGCAGTCAAATTTGCATGAAAGATTGAAATTTCTGTAACAGCAATGTAGCTATAAGAAAGCCATATTGGATTTCAGGAAACCTGTTCTTTGTGTCTATTTACTGAAAATTTACATATGGATATAATTTATTTATCATTATTTGGTGAGAGTAATTAATTTGTGATCATGCCACTGGAAATATAACATATATAGGATAAACACAAGTATACAGTAAAAATTTGTCTCTGGCTACCTTTCCATGTATTAAGGAGCTTCATTCAGCATGGTTATGATAGGTAATTTATATTAAACATTCTCTAAGATATAGTAATTTTTTAATATGCTTAATTCTAAATAAGTCAGATCTACACATACCATTAATCAGTTTGAGAGACAAAGATGACTAACATTTGATAATTTCTAGTAGATATTTAGAAATGTATGTTCCTTAAACTATAGTCAGTCATCTACCAACCAAAATTCCCATATCATAGAAAAATGATTTTTGTATGACCCCAATGTCATGTTTAGTAAGCTAAAACTAGATGGGAAATATTCTCAAGTGTCAGAAGAATTAAAAAAAAAACTTCAAAGAGAAAATGTAATCATCTGAAAAAGTGTGATAAAGTAGCTCATTGGAATTGAAATGGTTTTTGGTTAAAAAGTTTAAGAAAGTAAATTAAAATGCCAAGCACAACGGATAACTTTAGCAATAAAGAATGTTTCACTTTCACTCAAACTGTAAAAGGAAGAGTTCAGTCCAATTAAATATTCATGAAACAAAAGATCAAGGCTTTAAGTCTTAGATCAAGTTCAAGAGTGGGCATGAACTAATGATCCAACAGTTTTTATGAATTTTAAACATTTATTAGATGAATAACTAAGAACTACAATTTGGAATGGATTCCGTTTTTAATTTAATTGACTGAGAATTAATTTTACCAACTCTGGGTAAGAAACTGATTGACACAACAAATCCAAGCCCACATATTGAGGATCAATCAATTGATGAGTTGCTATGCCAACTAATCAGTAGTAATAAATGCATGAAGCAATATTTTTTAATTTTACTGTTTTTATTGTATTGTGTTAATCATTGTGCATTCCTCAAATCTTTTATATTCTTGCCCATGTAATAATTAATATGAGTGCCTAGGCAAAGACTTGATGAAAATAGTTACCGTACTTTGCCTCCAAACTTGCTATAAACACAGTTTAAAAGTAGTATTTTTATGTACTATTTTTAGCATCGGCTGTTAGTGAAGAAGACACTGCATATATTAATCACTTGAAATGACAGCTCCTTCCTGAAACTGCCCTAGAAAACAGATGTAAGCAATTTTATATCAAAGATTGATGGAACAAAAATATACCCAAGGAGTCTCTGGCCAATTTAACATCCTTCTTCTAAAGATCCAGGAAAAAGTGAGGTTAATCCAGCTATAGGAAGAATGTTTCCTCTGAGTGTATATAAACCGATGAAATGTGCAGGAGGCTCGAGAAGCATCTGAGAGGTCCAGCAAAAATAATCATCTGCTTTCCACGCCGAGAGGCAACAAGCACTGGCGGTAAGATAAAGTTCCATACTTTAAATCCATCTTCCGTGCAGCAGGCCTGCGGCCATACTTCCCTTGAGAAAGTGCCTTGTCCATCACTACAATCAGTTCAACCAAAGCATTTTATCCATTTATTTATTTTCAAGATGTCAATGACATTTTAGAAAGCAAAGGCAGACAGAGCTTCATGTAAAAAGCCTAAGGGATCTGTTATTCTTTTTGAGCAAAATGACCTATAGACATTTTTGCAAAACTACTAATAAAAAAGCTCTGAGTGGCAATATGTCGACTGAACCAAAAGAAAGCCGCTTAAGTGTTGACCAGTATAATAATATGAAATACAGTGAAATTTGGAAAAGAACTAAGGATAGTAGAGAGACTAGAGAGAATAATTTATTATTATGCATACTTATTCAAAGTTGCTCCCTTCAGTGTTTATTCATACCAAGGACTTTTACATAGTAATAAAATGAAATTTGAAGTTAGACCTTGCATTTTCACTACCTCATTCGAAACATGAGGCCACTGGGATAAAAAAAAAAAAATCAGGTATCTCCTCAATAGGTTCATGATTCACGTTCTATTTCAGTATATATTTTAGTGTCCGTTTTACACTACAAACATGTATATTTCTCAATCATTCCATGTACTAGATATTCATTAAATGTTCATTGAATGTTTTAATGAGTACGTTTCCTTTCACTCAAAGCATCTTAATTTTGAGTCAACAGAAGATGTTTAGTAGATGTATGAGTCTATAACTAAACAAATTTTTGATGTACAGTGGTACATTATTTTTCTGTGAAGAAAATCCTTACCTTCCATCCTTGATGTTTGCCATTCCAGTGGTATTTGAAACTTTTAAATCACATATCAGTAAATAATATATTATTTTGCATGGTTATAATTTCGTAATTATGGTATTGTAATATATTTATACCTATCATCCTAATTCCAATGTGCACAATGACACTATTCCATGAACAACTGTCTTCTTTAAAACATCATCTTTCAGGCAGTTTGTAGCTTTAGGGAGGTCTAATAAAACCCTTAGATTGTGTTCTACAGCAATTTGCTAGAAAACATTATTTTTTTATTTTTTTATATTTTTTCTTACATTGTATGCACCAACGTTCTGCTACCATTGCTACCCATTTACTCTCATCCTGATGGAAATATATTTTAATTTAAAAAAAGATGTTGATAGAGATCACTAACATTTTAGTGAGATTTTATCCAAAGCAGCAAAAAAAAAAAAAATTTAACAATAATGAGGTAAGTATTAAAAGGATTTTAAATAGTGCCATGATGTTTAAAGGATACAATCATCTATATAATCATCATGGGATGATATGTAGACAGCAATTCAAATGTAAGAATTCAACACATTGCCAGACAAGTCATATTATTTAAAATGACAGGAATGTCAATAAATTAGGAGGAACAAGTAGAGAACCTATTACTTGAAGAACTTATTAAGAAATTTAATTTATAAAACTAATGGAATATAGCTAGCATTGAAAATATATTTTGTGGAAAATGTAAAAGTATATAAAAGCATAAATATTAAATAGAATTTTCATAAAATAAAAACTCAAGAAAGAAAAACCATTCATGTAACTTCAAAGTACTAATGTAAAATCTAAAATAAAATAATACAATTGATTATGTTGAAATTAATATATTTTTTTTAAATTACCCCATTCAAGAATATGGTGATGGTTTATGTGGTATGGTGGGGGGAAAGCTATGGGGACTACAATGATGTAAGAAAAAAAGTTTAATGAAATGAAAAATAATAAAATTACCCCATTCAGGATATAACCCAAAGGAATCAAATATTTACAATGTATAAAAGAGGTAAATATTTCTCTACAATATGTCAAAAATGTTGCAAATCAATACCTTTTAAAAACCATGTATTATCACAATATATGGTAGTAATGGCAGTAGGTACAGAAGTTGGAGCAGGAGTAGTTATGATTATTATTACTATTAGCACTATTATTACCAGTGTTATTTAATCTGCATATGATTCAAACAATTGTCTCTCATATTTTCTTTATTTCCAAGTTCAAGTTATAATAGTCCTCAGAGGTCTCAACCCATATCATAGAGTAACTGAAGCATATTTTTATCCAAAATTTGAATTTTAATGTTATATGCTTTTTTTTTCTCTCCTTTATGGCCTTTGATTGTTGGTTTTGTTTATCTGAGTCTTTTTTTTTTTTACTGTCTAGTCTGTTTTTCTACACTACATTGGATTGTATGTTCTCTAGTCTCTTCAGGTTTTTCTAGAAATTACTGCATACAAACATAATATATATATGTTGAAAATTATGCAATACTTATTTACTTCTTTGATCATGTAAGGATCTCAATTACTACTTTTCCTCACTTTCTGCTATTGCTATTCTTTGTTTTAATTATATTTAGTTCCTTTTAATCTCACTAAATATGAATTTGTTTTTAAAAGATTAAAGATCTTAGACTTAGTACATATTTCTACTACTTTAATATTTGTTCCTTCTCAGCATCTCCAATGTTTTATTTGATATTATGTCTGCCTAAAATGTATCTCTTAATTTTTCCTTCAATGAGTATCTGCTAGTGGGAACATTTTTATTGATTTTTTCTTTTTTTTAATCTGTATTTGTGTTTTATATCATTTTCCTTTTTTATTCATCACTTGTCTATTCTTCAGAGACTATGAATCAAGATTTTATTATGATGGCTTCTTTATTAATTCTCCATGCATTTACTTTCATTTACAACCTAATTCTAATAGTATTGGGTAATTAATTATAATTATTATAATTAATGTTGTAATAATAATGAAATGTTCTTTCAGTACATTGAAGAGATTCTTCTTTGACTGCTATTTCTATTGTTGATACTGATAAGTAAATGTCAATCTAAATTCTGTATCTAGAATCTCTGGATAGGTATCTTCCCCCAAATATTCCAAGTATTATTCAATCTCATATTATTTATTTGTAATTAGTCTCTTCCTTCTAGAATTTTAAGTAGATTTGTTGACTTTCTTATGTACCACACAATGACTTTCTATTTCTCCTTTATAACTTTTTTCTCTTATGACCACTTTTTTATTTTCTAGATTATTTCTTCTCTTCAATTTTTAAGTTCATGAATTTTCCTATTTTCCTATTGGTTCATCTAATTAGTTGCTAAAGTCATTAAATTTTATGTTCAATTATTTTACTTTTCATTTCATATTCTTTTTGTTTACTCTTTAAATACATCTGCTAATTTTTTTTATTGTTTTCTGGACTCTAAAGTTCTTTTCAAGCTTATCTTCTTTTAAACCTACTACATATTATTGTTTAATAATATGTCTCCAATAGTTATAATATTTTATGTTTTGCAGACTATTTTCTACTTCAGGGTTTTCATTTTATGTTTTGATTCTTAATGATGGTCAACTACTTTGCCTGGTTATTTGTGGGAGTTCCTTGAGTTCTAGGACTAACAGACCTTCTTCCAGAGAGTAAGGCATCTTGAAATGTTTCCATTTTTAATGAAATTCACATCTTAACGTATTTTGGGTAGCCTGGGTGTTGTGATTTGTCCTATGAGTATTCATCTTAAAGCTTGTTATTATGTCTCATAGAATATTTTCAATTTTCTCTGTTCAATGAAAAGGTAGCTTCTGGAATAACTCTTAGAAATGTTTGTTTTCCTCCTGGTTCATGCACACTTAGAAGTCATAATTCTTCCAGCACTTTGGGTGCTGCAAAAGGATTTCTCCCACCAGAATATCTGAAACAACTAACTGCTTCACTTTTCTACCTTTCCTTTATTATAGACTGAAAACTTAAGCTCAGAAACTCTAGCTTTGGCAAAACCCTGGAGGATAAAGTTAATTTCCTTGTTCAGCACAGTACTCTGGATTGGTTTCCACTTTTCTAAAATTTTTGTTTCATAATGTCTTAATAGCCTTTAAGTTTGTGTTTTTAAGATAAGCCAATGATACATCAATATTCATATTTTTTTACCTTTCAGCAGAACAGTATCACACCCTTTAGCAACAATTGCAACTGCTACTTCAACTTACCACAAATATCAATAAATGGATTGGGAAGAAAACAAGCAGCTCAAGTGCATTTGGATATTTGTTATGCCACAGCAAGCAACATTAACTTATATCCACATTAGTTTCTCTTGTCTTCCCTTGTCCCACAGGATAATGTAGAATTCGGCCAAGGTGAACATCAAATACACAAGGGTCTATGTCAAACCTAAGGAAACTCAGAATTAAGATTTAAAAATCTGCCCAACCTTTTTCACAATTATTTTCATACCAATTCAGAAAAAATCTTCCCTCTGACCTAGAGAAAGGTATGTTTATTCCCAAACAAAACATGAAACAAAACTGGCAAAACCTGCCAGGACCTTTATTCAGAAAACATGCAAACCAAACACAATCATCTCATGACAGAAGGTAAGTTTGCATATCTTTGCAGCCAAATTAATGATAATAGAGCTATTTTTAAATGTAATATAAGGCACATAGAAAAAGGAAATATGCAATAATATGTCTTAAAATAAAAAGCACTTGTGGATCATTAGCCCAGGATTCTGAAGAGAAAAAATATGTTCTGATAGAAAACAATATCTTTGGAAGAATAATTTCAACCATTCATAATGTAAAATATTATTTCTTATACAATTTATACAATACATAGATCCTAGTGATAAAAAATTAGGAAGGGGCTTATAAAATCATCAAATAAATATATAAACAAAACTTTAATTGCAATAAAGGAGCATGGTTCTTTGGAAGCACAATGCTCTGCAAAACTACAAGTGGAGATGAGTTATTAGGGAAGACAGCTCTAGAGAAAATATGCTGCTGTTGGGAGCTGAAGGCTAAGTGGATAATAAATGATTTCAAGTATTTATTTTTCTGAAAATATACAACCCTTACAAGATTTTAAATCATGTTTTAAACTGGGAATTATGCCAATGCTATTAATATAGCCTCACTTCTTAGAAGTTAATATTTGATAATTTAGAATACTGTCCATGATATGTTTGATCCTGACTTCTTCATACTTAGCTATATGATTATTTTTTCTGAGTCATTATCACATAAGAAGTCAGGATTAACTTCTGGCATTGAGTGGCATCTTTTCAGATCAACTGGGGAAAGTCCATACTTGACATTCAATATTCTGCAAGACTGAATCTTACTTCCTTTATTCAGTTTTATTAATAACTTCATATTGAGAAATACTGCTTTATGCTGATTTATTGAATGGAATATTTTATATATGATTTATATTACAAAAGGTGAAGTAGTTATCCAATAGCAATGGAATGAAATGAAAAATGTCATGTTGTATCTAAAAAAATACAAAACCACACCGTTTAAGAAATCTTTAGGAATGCTTTGAAAACAAATCTTGTCGGTATATATGTATATGTTCCTAAACCAAAAAAAAAAAAAAAAACCTCTTTGACTTTTGTCTCAGTTAGAGTAAGTCAAAGAATGACCTCAAATTCTTAGAAGTAAATGGTTCAAATCAATAAATGATTTCTGTATAGACTATAATGAAAGATTTTCTGCAACCAGAAAATAATACGCATTTTACTTGCAAAAATTTTGAACATTTCTTTTTTACATTTCTGACTTTTAATCATTAATGCTTTATGATATTTAAAAGCTTCATCTTTATACATTTTAATAATAAAGAGAATTGTAGAGAGGAGTACAATGCAGCAGTTTCTGGTAAATACTTGGGGTATTCCTCAATAGGGAATATATTAAATGGAGAGGTTTTATATAACAAATATACAACCATAGTTTCTCTAGGTTCTGATAGCAAAAATGCTGCAAACAAATCTTAAGTTGAATAAAAATAAAATAAGAACAATAACGTGAAACGTGAAAGGGTTATAGTAACACATCTGTAATCCACTTTTATCCTGTATCGGGGGAAACTGGTGGAGACAGCTCCTAGAAAAGAAAACAACTATTCCATCCCAATATCGTCGTTAATGTGCTAAGTGCTTTTTCCTGACAGTAGGTTCCTTTTCCTTTGTATACTTATAACCATATGTACCTGGTTTTCAAAGACTACTATGCTAAGCAAACATGTACTCTGTAAATGCATTGGCCATGGATTCCTGGAAGTGTTCAGTTAACTATATAATTATGTGCAGTATTCAAGGGCTGCTGTAACAAAATACCACGAATTGGGTACCAGCACTGCAGAAATCTATTTTCTCAGTTTGACAGGCTAGTATGCAGGTTACTCACGATGTAAGCAGATTTAGTTTCTGATGAAAATTCTGACTTGTGTTAGTATACAAAACTACATGAAAGGTGTACTATACACTAAACTATATGGTATAGCTTAGAGGGATTATTGTTGTATATGTGGTTTCTTGTTCACCTAAGCATCATGAAGCATACTAGAATCATGGTATGCTATATAATTTTTATTCCTCACTGTATTGAGAGAGCGAGAGAGAGAGAATGATTTCTTTGATAATATGTGCTAATCCTATCAGTTCAAAGCCTCATGTGACTTCACTTAAACCTTAACTATTTCCTTAGAGGCCCATCTCTTAATATACCCTAGGTGAGAAGTTATGGCTTAAACATAGGAATTTGGAGGGGACATTCTGTTCATGCAGCACATATAATTAAAATATTTTCTGATAAAAAGGGTTTCCTAAGTGCATCATCAAATACTAGTCGTAGACTATATTATTGTATACTAGACATATACTAGTCTGAGTTAGAGTGCATCTGGAAAGAGAGGAAAGGAAGTAGGGGGAGGTGTTGGGAGAACCCTGGGGAATGCAAAGATGTGAAATATATATGTATAGTTATATATATATAGGCATATATATATATAACTATATATAACTTTTTAAAAATAATTATATATGTAGCTATATATAACCATATAGTTTTATATATATATATAAGTATATAGCTATATATATGTAATTATTTAAAAAGAAAAGAAAGGACCAAGGAATCAGACTGGGGAAACTACATGTCTTACTTCAACAGTGGCTCTTGATGACTGAATAATTATTAATAAAATATACCCTGAGTCAGATCTTTGATTTGTGTACATTTGACTTAACAATCTGATTCTTTGTGTTACTTCCAGTGGATACAGTATTTTAGCACATATAGAGAATTTTAAATAAAACATTAAATTAAATGAATACAAGATAAGTCACAATTTTTAGTCAGCTGTTCAAAAATATTCAAATATATTGAGTAAATTCTCTAATATCAAGATGCAACTTTTCAATAAATTTATGATAGGTTTTATACAAATTATTTAATATGAAATTAACAAAATTAAATGTATAGCTTTATGGTGTCTAGCATATAAATATTTCAAAGGAAATAAAATATAAAACAGACATAATGGTAAAAATAAAACAATCAAATGAGAAAGAATTATAATGGTGACAAAAATTTCTGTTTTATTAGTATATTCAGTCTATACAATAAACAACATGTTAGACAAAAATTTATAAGATTTGAATTGTGTTTGTTATATATTTCTCACCTCTTGTGATATATTGTCAAGTGCTGGTATCATAACCAAGTGTTAATTAATCATAAATCTCACTATGTGATGTCTTTTTTATATATTCCCATAAAAATATAGAAAATGTAAAATCTTTTGAAATCTGTAAGTTGGAACCTGTAATTAAAAGGTCTGCTCTAGATTCCATATTGTGGATGTCTCCAAAATTTCTGCATATAGGTTGGCAGCATGCAAAGTTCATATATGGTGGACAGTTCAGGTGTTTGTTGCAGGGGTGCTTATCAAATTGACAGATCCAGGAGAGAAAAAAAAAAACATTTTTAAGCTGTTTTAAAAACAGAATAATACCTTTCCCTTTATTTTTAGTAATCTAAACTTCTAACCTGAGTAACCCTTTTTCTAGGCAACAATAGGGCATTTAGTTACTTACTTTAAATACTCACTGGAGAATTCAGTCCTGGGATAGTGTAATCTAGCCCCTGCAGACTTATTGGATCATAATAGCAGGCATTAGTCAATATTTTGCCATTATACTCCAATTTCTACCTAAAATTTTTAATAAGCAAAAATAAAATGTCTCTTCAGTTCCTTAGATAATCTGCACCTATTTTGAGATATGTTCTCAAAGAGTCATTCACTGTAACTGAATGTACCTGACATAATGCCCATTTTTATCAATTGCTTGGCTTGAGAGTTCTCTTGTCACATACTTCCTTTCATGCACATCTTTTATTAGACATACATTTGTAGAATCAATAGATAAATCAATGAAAACTGTAACAGTTTGCCTAGATCTCCAAAACAAATGATTTGTGCAATTAATTAGCATTACTAAATGATCTAAATATCATTTTGCTTTTGTTTTATAAAAGTTATAACTGTTTCTTCTTTTACATGAGTGAAAAATTAAGATAAAAATATAGTTTTGTTTTGATTTACATCTGGGGACAAATTTTAATTTGCCCTGATATGGAAGGAGGCCATTTGGATGAGGGATGAGACTCAGAGGCATAGCCCTACTCTGTGCTTAATGCTGGTAACATGAAAGGGTGTTGTTGAGGAAGGGTTTATAGCCTATACCAAAAAAATGCAGAATGAGCCTATAATCTATAAAAATGAGCAAGCTTCTATGAAAAGTCATTTATAAATCACACAAAATAATTAAACAATTAAATTTAAGGAGTATTTTTATTCCAATTAGTGTCAAGAAGCAGTTCCAGTGTATGACTTAAGCCTCTCTAAAATACAGGTTTTGAAAAATGTCATGTAAGTCAGTTTTCACAGGTGCTTCTCTGTAATCTCGTGGAATTGCATAATCTAAACTCTTCACTTCAGTCCTGAGATCAATAATAATCAGTTCCTGACATAGCTGTTGCTTTTCTTGAATCGACTATTTTATGAATCTAATAAACCAAATAGCATTCTTTCTGACAATCACTTTTCACCTTCACTTTCAGAGGGCAATAAAGTGAGTTTTCTAAGGAAAACTGTACTAATTCGTTTTAATTTTAATCTTTTAAAATGTAAATGCTGATTATATTCTAAATCATCAATGAGGAAGATTCTATATATTTAATGCTTATGCAATCTGGGTATCACTCCATACAAGCTCTTGCTATCAAATGTATACTGAAGTGGGTTTATTCCAGAAGCAGTACAATACACAAGAAATGTAAAAACTATCATTGCTTTGCATTATTTTGTGAATTTTTTAAAGGTGCTGTTATTTCTTTTTGATATTTCATGTGAAGACTATTAGTTATGAATTTTCAATGAAAAATTATTTGGTCCCCCTCTTCTTTGATTTCAATGGCCCCATATCAGTCATTGTAATGGTATTTTTAGATATAGAGCGGAGAGGAGAACACACAGGAATCAGAACTAGAGCCATGTAAGTGGTATAAAATACAAAATGCTTTGATGAAATGTTTTTGATGTGAAGAAGGAAGATATTAATTTATATAGTGCATTTCAATTTACTTCTATTTCTAAATAAGTAAACCAGTTTGGAGGTACTTTATTTCATTTACTTTATTTTTCCAAATACTTTATTTTTCCAAAATTAACATATCAGAATAATTAAAAGAAAAAAGCATCATATGCCAGCATTGCCTGCAGATTTAATTCAAAAATTTCTTTCATACAGTCCTGATTAACAAAACTTGTTTTAGCTAATGATAAATGAACATCATTAAATTAAATGTATTTAATATTTAAACATTTCCCACTTTAAGATATAATATTTACAATGATATCTATGTCATGTATATCTCAGCTAAATATTTATATCTTGAAAGGGAAAACTGAAAGAGGAACTAGGGATAATTACAAATGAAGGAAACATCAGGGGGAGAAAAAAAAATCTCTGTAAAGGAGCATTTATAGGCTTAAAAATTTACCAAATGGAAAGAGCCTATAACCTGACAATTCTAGCCGATTTTTACTACTTCCAGAGAAAAGACTAATCCAGTAGAATCATCAATTGATGTTTCAAATTTTCTGCATGTAGCTTTTGAGAAAACTTCATCAAAATCATTTTTCTGCATTTATTATTTCAACGAGAAGGAATGCCTCCATGAGGCTTTTGTTATTAAAGAACGTGCTTATAGTATGATAATTTATGTCTACTTCATTAAGCAGGTGTTCTGGGCAAGATAATATAGGGGAAATGGCAAATATGACACACTGTTTTCCATTAACCCCTCTGGCATTGACAGTCTGCAGCGCCCCTTCTGAAGACTAATCCATTTTGCTTAATGTTTTGCATTTTCAGATCCTAGCTCTAGGTGCCAGAAAGGTTTTTATGTTTGAAGTACAAGGAACGCATGCTGCAATTCTGAGCACCTAGTTAGTTATCCCTTACAAAAATTAGTTGATAAAAGTCAAAACCATCAAAAGTAGAAAGGCTTTGTATAGCCTGCTTTCTACGATCCAGAATGCTTTATACTTTGTCATGGGAGCAGATACTATAAATTCTTTTCATCAAATTGAAAGTTTTTAACTATATATATATGCATAAAATATTGTATATATGCAACTGCTTTTGTCATTCTTCAGAAGATTTGTAACCCCCACTTATATTTATGTCAGATTATTTAGAAATGCTCAGCTTAAAAAAAGGAAGGTAATGTATAGGAATATTCACAATATCTAAACCCACAGACCTGAGACCACAAACTGCCTTCCCTTTATGGTTGAAATTTAGTTTCCAAATTTGCCTTATCATGTGGACTTAAACGAATTTGTACATTTATTCCAGTTTGACATAACTCCCACCAACCCGATTCTAATGATTCCTAATTTGCTTTACGTATTTATTTCATCTGCTTTATCACCACAGGCATTTTAATCCATATAAACATTTATCTCCCCAATTTAAGTTCCATTAACTTTCTCCTTTGGTTTTATTCTTTTTAGAATTCAATATTGAAAAATTTAGTATTGTCCATGGTTAGAAGCACTCTGGTCACAGATAACTTAGGTTCAAATTTGAATTGTCTTCTTCCTACATGGACTTGTTACTTAGCTTCTCAAAATCTAACATATTCCATTTATTAAATGGCACTTACAACATCTATAATAATATCTACACTTTACATACCAAATCAATATAACCATTAGTGCTGGCCTCTGGAATGCAACCTGTGCAGTAGACAAGGGACCTACACTCAGCAGAGCTATGTATTCAAATGAGTTTATATTGCCTCTGACTTGAAAGTCATAAAATGTCTTGAACAATTAATCTATGCTTTTCATTTTGTACTAATCTCTACTAAGCCTGGCTAACCAAAATTAAGGAACATTTACAACTTAAGTATGGAACTTTCTTGAAATTGTATCCTGAAGTAGATCAATATGTCAAAATAAATATATAATAAAGATCCACATCCCATTCGACTCATTTTATTTCTTTTTAGTAGTTTCATTTTCTGAGTTGTAATTTTATATGCATATATTGACTCACAGTTATTCACATTTTTATTCTATAACATTTTGAAAGATGCAAAAATATCTCCCTGGGGTTGTAGGGTTTAACAAATAAAAATATAGGATGCACAGTTTGATTTGAATTTCACATAAACAATGAATAAATTTTATAAGCACATCTCATATAATATTTGAGAAACACTTGTATGAAAAAATTCATCTACTTTAAAAACAATAAAAAGAAAATAATATTGTACTGCATTTAATCAATATTGTCAATAAAATTCTAGAATGTTTCCTAGATTTCAAAGGAATAAAAACAAAGATAAAATGATGAATTATGCAAAAATATGGTGAGGTCAAGAAAAATAACATTTTATAATTATGTAACCTTGAAAATAGTGGAATGTTCATAATGTTCCATAAAGTACCTAAATAAATTATAAAGTAATGCTACTTTAATAACAAAGCATGTACTTTTAGACATCAGGTATACCTCAGGGACAAATCTACTACCCCTCAATGTTCTAAGCAGCTGATATAGGTAAAAGGTCTTAGAATTTTCTGGGTTGAAGTGCTTCCACCCCGACCAGACATGGAATCTCTGCTCAGAGCTTCCTTTCTCTGTGCATTTCTTCTAACAGTCCTGCCCTTCCTTGTAACCAAGATAAGTATTTAATGTTGACTTCATTTATATCATTAAATAAGCAATGCCATATATCCTTATTTTTTTTGAAAAATGTATTTAGTGACAAAATTCAAAACTATTTGAGATTGATATACCAAGAAAATAACATAAATCAAGTCTTCAAATTTTGGCTTCAGCATTAAATCATTTTTGATCACTGAGCTGTTATCCATTGTGTATAATAACCCCATCTTATTGATCAATTCATCTGTTTTGAGGCAGGAAGTTTTTTGTATTCTTTGGGTAAATACTTAGGAATAGAATTCCTAGGGCATATGGCATATGGCAGATCCATTCTTAGTATTTCAAAAATCTCCACCCTGCTTTTCATAGTAGCTGGACCAGTCTATTGGTTTATCAACAATGTAAGAGGATCCTTTTTCTCCACACTCTTACCAGCACTTGTTGTTTCTGGTATTTTTTGTATGGACCATTCTCCTTGATATGAGGTAGTACTGTGAGCCTAAATATTGAGTAAAACATAATTCTGATCTCCAGGCAAAGATGGACAGCTAAGTGGACTAAAAATTTAGAGTTTTCAATATACACTATACAGAGATCACAACAGCAATTACTGAAAAAACAGCAAATACATTTTTACTTCACAAATGAAGAAGTTTAAATTCAAAATATTAAAAAGATCACAAAAGATAACTAACATCAAACTTGATTCTAGCCCAGAGTTGTCTACATCCAAGATATGTACATTTTCCATTATTCCCACTGCAACTTAGCAGATTAGTCCACAAATAACTCCTACACAAAGCACAGTATGATCAGCATGACTGAAAAGCAAATGAAAGGTATTGTGGCAATGCTTTGAAAGAGTGCTTTGCAGTAGAACATTATCTGGTTGTTAAAATGATGGAAAAGAGTAAAAAAGGATTCAGGACCCTTTCCCAGGGGAAGTGGTAATTGTACTGAACCTGATATACCAGGATTTTTAAGTGACTCACAAAAGACTTAGAAATGACTCATAAGTAGGATCAGAAAGGATCATAATAGAAACAAATGTCATAAAAAGGTGCCATTTTCACACTTTGGTAAGGTTTAGATATTCTGTCCATTCCTCCAATGCAACGTTCCCCATCATCACAGGTGGTTTAACTGGGGAGATAACTCTGGTGACTTTTGAGGAAATAGAGTCAATGAAGTTCTAATGATCTAAGATACAAATTACTGAGAAATTTGTTTGGGTTCAGTCTGTCCTTCATATCTACTGAGGACAGAAAACTGAACTTAACAAGATGGTAGCAATGAATAACATTTAAAGGAATTCCAGGTTGGGACCCTTTCCTAATGAATACATTAGGAAATTGAGACAGATTAAAGAGAAGCTGAGGAGTAACTTCATTTGTTATATTGAGTTAAAATTTGACAAATTCTGTTGCCAAGAGTATAATTCTTTGTAATTTTTAAAAAATGGGATCAATATTAAATATTCTTATAGAGTGATTCTAAAGATGGATATGGAACAAAAACCAAATATAACCAGATCATCAACACAAAATATATTATGCTTTCCAAAAAGGAAGGGAAAAGTATATAAAATCCCATACATAAAAGCTACATTTCTTAGTTCTTTATTTGAATGATAATGGCAATTTCTATTTGGTAATTTATAAAAAGAATTATCCATAATTATAGTAGAGACTCAAATGAAAAAACACCTAAATCTTTCACACATGATTAATTCTAACAAATTTGCTTCTACTGTATTCACAAGTTAAAAAAGTATTATAGATTTTAGTTGTCTAATTATAATATATCTTTATTAACTCTTTTATTTCACTGATCTGGAAAAAATGGTTTAATTATACTCTGAAATTTAAATCCTCAATGTTAATAGAAAAATGGCACAGAATATCCTTGAGACTTTGGGAAAAGGAAGGGAATGGCTATTAGTAAAGCAGCAATATGATAAAATAAGTGCATCCTTCTAAAAGAAAGCTAGTGCTTATTCAGTTAAACTTTGCATTAAATAAAAAGTGAAATCTCTATACGTGATTGAAGTTTATAGAATTCTTAGTAGGAGGCAATTATCAAATTATCTAAATAGATCAACAATGCAGACTTCTCCACTCCTCTTTGCTTAGAGCAACCTTACTAACAGCAACTTCTCTTCTCCCAGGAAGTCATAACACTGATTCTGCCTCATTATTTGCTCTTAGTTCTAAGTTAACTTTTTCAGGAACATATACCCAATACATAAGCTGCCCCAACTCACAGTCTTATTACACTCTACAAAATGAATATATTTTATTAAGTCAGAACTTTCAAATTATTATCTATTAATTCTGGAAGACTGTCAGAAGAACTAAAATCAAAACATCTTTTTAATAACATTGTCATTAGATGTATTTTAAACTCATTCTGTCATGAATCTAAGAAGCATGAAAGCTCATTAATATGGTTTCAGATTTTATATTGCAACTTAGCTTCATGTTACAGGTTTGTAACTTGTTATAAAATTTCTACAATATTTTATATATTAATATATTGCCTGAATGTTCTAAAATGTTGAAATGTCACACATGTATACATGTATTTGATATATATATATAGCCTTTATGTGTATGTTTATGTGCACACATATAAAGTCCTTTAGAGGACATAAAATCATATTGTTATGTTGGAATGAGCCCAGATAATAGTACTTTGAGCTATGTGAAATTGAAAAAAATCATACTGCAAATGTTACAATTTATTTTGATTCATCAATAAAAGTTTATATGAAGAAAAATTAACAGGGAACAGTTTATTTTTACATATAAATGACAATCACTCATAATAAAAAAATACAGTTCAAGTCTTCAATTTTTCCCAAGAATTAAATCTTGGACTGGTAGTATAAACAAACATCTGCCTAAGATCCAAAAATGAATGTTGTTGGCAAATCTGCAGTCTTTTCAGTCAATGAGGCAGGTGTACCAAGAAGAGAAGGCTAGTTAGTTCCATCAATTCAGGAAACAGATTGATCCCAAAGGCAATGGGAGAGAGAGTTGACCATCTGCAGTTCCCAGGAAAGTAGATAAATCAGATTCAGATGCCTGTTGCAACTCAGGATATGACCATATTTTTTTATAGCACAGAACAATGATATAAACCATGTTGTTGCTAACTGGTGCATGGTTCTACTTGGCAGTCAATCAAGGAAAAAATAGGTGTTTTCTGATAAATTATCAAGACACACTTTTATTTAATAAAATCAAATAAAGGATGGGAAATATTAGTTATATATTAATAGACATATCAATAGTCAAATATTGCTTTTAAAATAACATGTATTATTTGGGACTCATTTCAATATATATTATAATGTGGGAAATGGGAAATGCCAATTTTAATAATTTATCCACGGGGAAGTTGTTTAATAATTATAACTGAACCTTTGGCCCATCTAATTTCTTCTACCACTTTTCACCTAACTTTGACTTTGAAAGGACAGTTGCACATTAGAATGGGCTCTCTTCTGAGTTTTATGGTAGTGGTGACCTTCAGGAAAAGCATATTCCATTTTCCCCCTCACCAGCAGTTTTTTTCTTAATATTTTTATTGAGTTAATATTGGTTATTATTAGTTTCCATAATAGAACTGCAAGATCCCTTTCAGGCATTGTTAAAGTATAATACACCCACCACTAAAGACCCCACAGTCCACCAGCACAGACATTTGTACTCCCTTTTTCCCTCCCTATCTCCTTCTGGTTGCCCCCATCCCAAAGTGGGTTTCAAGGGTTAAATTTTTAAGAATGCTTTTATCTGATCCATTGTTGCTTCTATATCTCACATTAAGTGACATCAACAGGTATTTGTCTCTTTCCTTCTGACTGATCTCACTAGATATAGTCTCTTCCAACTCTCTCCATGTTCTCGCAAATGACATGATTTTATCTTTTCTGATTAGCTGAGTAGTATTCAATTGTGTGTGTGCATGCCACACTTAGTGCATTCATTATTTATTTTTTAGCATTTAAACTATTTCTATGTCCTGGATAGTATAAACAGTGCTGCAGTGAATATGGGAGTTCAAGTTTCCTTTCAAATTAATATTTTTGTGTTCTTTGAAAAATGTTCATCATCACTTATCATTAGAGAAACGCAAATCAAACCATAATGAGATACCATCTCACACCTGTGAGAACAGCCATAGAGAAAGAACAGAAATAAATGCTGGTGAGGATATGGAGAAAAAACAACCTGCTACACTGTTGGTGGGAATGTAGATTGGTTCAAGCCCTAGAGAAAAACAGTATAGAGGCTTCTCAAAAGACAAAACAGGGATCTGACATATGAGCCAGCAATTTAAAGGAGCCTCCTAACATAGCTGTGGAGAACCTGTCCCAGTCCAGTCTGTTGTAGCACTAATACTGCTACTTCTCAAGTTTCAGTATTGCCAGAAATACAAACATTCGTAAAAGTACATGGAAACAAGCCAAATGTCCCAAAACAGACAAATGGATGAAAAAGATGTGGCATATATACACAATGGAATATTACTCATCAATTAAAAATGACCAATTTGATGAATTTATGGAAATATGGATGTACCTAGAAGAAATCATACTAGCAGAAATGAGTCAGAAAGAAAAAGAGAGAAAACAAATGGTTTCACTAATATATGGACAACCAAATGAAAATACACAACAGAAGGGGGGGAACCAGTTGGAGCAGTTGGTGAGGGGAGGTGGTGGGTGACCCCCAGGGATTAAAATGATGTGAAATATATATATATATATATATATACATTATTCAATAAAAATATATAGGTGATAATTTGACCTCCATGTGCTAACCTTTTCATCTTATTTCTCAGTGGGCTCAAGATCGCAGTACTATTTTTAAGGCTCCTCAGGTACCCCATCATTTGGGATAATTACCATCACTAAAAATACAGGCATAATTCTCAGTCAATTTTTTGAGTACTAACATCTCTCATAACTCTATAGACTTGGAATTAAAGAAGTTGACAGCTATTACCTTGCAGTGCAGCTCTGTGAGTCTTGGGAAGAAGAAAATGAGAGAATCACTGGCTTGATCATGCTAAATTGGGACACATCCCTTTTCCCCCTTTTAAGGGAGAAACCCAGAAAATACCTTCTACCACTTGAGACAGCAATATAATATATATATGATATATATGATATATATGTATACATATGCATATATGTGTATATTATACATATGTATATGTATATATGTTTATATATACATATATATCAAAATGCCTGTATCAATTCTGACTTTTAACACATGGTGAGTACTAATAATTCTAAAACAAACTGATTGATTCATAACAATCCAAATGTAGACTAGTGAAACCTGTGTCTACTCTGTCTGAGACCTTCAGTTTACAATGAAGTAAAGAGACACATGAGCACAAAACTTCCCTTAACTTCATTTTGCTATTTTGAGAAGACAGTTATGAAAAGTAACTTGTTCAAATTAAATAGCAATCTATTTTTATATTAGATGACCATAATCATCAATGACATTTTTTAAAGGAAAATACTGCCGGAAGAATTACAAGGCAAAGCAGACCTAAACAGCTGCATCTGTGCACTGAGTCTTGCAGCTGCACAAAACCCAGGATAAATGACAAGTAATTCTTCTCATTCATTCCTCTATTACTTCTAAATCTTTAGGATCATATTTCATGCCTCAATGTCATATTATTTTTCCTATTGAACTGCCAGTAATAAAAGATAATTTTACTAAAGATGATAAAATAAAGGGGACAGACTGTCATCAGCATTGGGGGGGGGCATTCATCTGATTTTAACCTATGGCTAAAGAAGTTTTTCTCAGTATTTAACCTGAATGAACCTGTGACTTGTGAAAGGGTTAATTTCAGAACCAGTACTTCACAGTCAAGAAATGAATTGAGAATCACATTGAGAATACTGTAAAAGCAGTAATGTCATATTATAAAAATTATACAATTGTGTCCAGAGTCCTTGAGTTCCAAAATTAAGAAATGAAACCAACTAGTATTAAGTTAACTTGCCCACAAATTAGGAGACAAGTCTGACACTGTAACATAAACTCTGCAAGCTCAAGTATCATCATCTGTGAAATAAAGCTGAGGGAAGTGCTGAAATTCAAGGTTTCTTTTAACTATAAGGTTTTCTATTTCTATATTTATTTTAAGAGAAACAGATGGGTTACAGACACTTCAACTGAAGAAATGTGAAAGAAACAAAAAGTCTAGTACTAGTGATAGCAAATCACTTTGTAAAAGAAGGAAATCTAGATATTTTGTCTTTCATTCTGCTCTATTTCTTTTAATTATACTATCAGTTCCTGATGTTAAAACTTTCATTTTCATTGCTCTCATTTAAATGTACCAATGAAACAAGATGCATTTTAATCATATTTATTTTTCTTATTATAAAAGTATTGTTAGTTCATTGTTTTAAATATAAAGACTCACAAAAGGAAAAGGAAAATTACTATAAAATTCTATCACTCAGACTTAACCATAGTTAACATTTCTTCCTTAGTGTAAGTATGTGAAAGTTGAAATAAGCTCCTAGTTATTGACTTATTGAGTGTTACCAGAGAGTTTGGAGAACTGTCCAACTAGACATACTCAGTGGTCAAATTGAAATCGGCACCATGAGAATGAAGAAATAACTTCCAAACAAGTAATTATCAAGGTACAAGAATTCAACTGGTATAGTAAGAGAAGAAGAAAATAAACTTCTATAGCACAATTTGTAAAGTAGAATGGACGAAGAAATTGAGTTCCCCAATTAAGAGAGTTCCATTTATTCATTATCCTGTTAAAAGGCATGCCTGCTTAATTGAAATAATCAGCAAGGCAGAGACTTAGTTCAGTGCATTCAAATGACTCCTAATAATAGTTAACTGGCATGCCCATCTCATTTAAATGAAACACCTGGTGTTATCTCTCAGCCTTATTCCCAGGAGTTTGTTCGGATATTTACTCACATAAATGTCTATAGGGCAAGATCTATATTGATTCTTCACTGTTGCACTGTGAGGCTTACTAAGAAAATTTATCAGGGTTTTAGTTTCCTTCACAGCATCTACATCAGGTAATTGCATACTTGACAATGAAAATACAGAATGGTAGACTGAGGTTAATGACACACTTAGCACCAAACTAATTAAGGAGGATATTCTTAAAATGAGTACCTTTAATGTTATGAAATACCTATTTTGCGGCCTTACAATTATAATTTGTTGTCCCATTCCTCTATTAAGGCCAATTTTCATTGATAGGAATGACACGGAAACACAAATGTCAACCTCAAATGAGTATAGTTCAAATTATCCAATCAAATTTTAACTGCTAGAAAATGGATTCTCTACTAACTAAATCTGGTTGTTTAGATAAACAACCATTAAGACAGCTGCTCTGGTGGGGATAAATGGTATGCACAGAAATTTTATCAGTTCAAATATTACAAAGTAATATTTTTTTAAATTATATCTTAATACCATGATCAGAAAAGTCTTATCACTGTAGCGATTGAAGTACAAAATATATGAAGGCTACAAGGTCCACCTAAATGATTTGGTGGCTTGGTAGGATCAGGTACTCTAGTACCACTAGATCTTAGCAAACAGATTTATTCAATTATTGGAGCCAAGTAAGGTCAGTACTGAAGACAGTTCCACAAAACAGTGCCACCCCAGTGGGAATAATCTTTCAGATTTAAGCAGAGCCAGAGTAAAGGGGTGGGGACAGTTGGTCTTCAATGGTATCAGCCCGGTCAGGAACAGTTATGTTGGCACTTGTCCACTGGCTTCCTCTGCTTAGTCATAAGTTGTCTGCCCCCAAAATGGTACCTCCTTTTTTAGTATGCTCAAAAAGAAGTTTAGTATACTCAAAAAGGCTTGGAGCATAAAGAGTTGTTCTCCATTCTAAGATAGACTTGTAAAGATACTAATACAGGAAAAAACACCCACAGAAAATGTTCACAGCATTTAACTTTTAACTGTCTCCTGGTAATACTACTGCTATCTAATAAACATGGTTAGTTCTTTTCACTAAATTCAAACTAGTAAAGTGACAGAATCACCAAGGAAATCACTGCATCTGAGAAGCCAACAGGCACATTTTAGGAAGTTGTATACTTGTGTTCCTTGGTTTAAGGGAAGTGGTAGTCTGGAGTGGAAAGAAAGAGGGAAAGAGAAAAGCTCTTTGTGTATATTTCCTTATCTGATCATACTGCTCTCTGCACTAACTTTGTGAGTCATGAACATGAAGGTTTGAGTCATACCCAGTTTCTGCCATGGTTCTGAAACAGGTAGAGTTGGTCGCAGTGCATTTACTAGTGACCAAAACATATGAAAAGAGAGAAGAAAATAGGCATGGACAGAGATAGGTCAAATCACAATGTATTTCTAACATCTTTCACCTAACTCACAGTGAGTGTGGAATTAAGGACTACATTATAGAGGTTCTTCATCAAGTTAAAATGACAAGAATCATGTCCCTGCTTCATTCAGTCACCAGATGGTGAATTTTTCTGGAAAAGCATGACTTGTGAATGCATCTCTGCTTTTGATGAAAACATGAACTTCCTAATGTTTAGAGGCTGCTCTCTAACCACATGCATCACACCTGGGAAATAAATCCTTTTTTAATTGGAGTCCACATGGTCCACCTCTAGTCTACGACAGTGGTTTAACGGCCAGTTAAGGATGAATAGCTAATAGTATTGCAGATAAACTCATGGTCCTTTAACACATCTAATTTCACTCTTGTTCTTCATACTCTCAAGACTAAGTTAAAGTACTTAAGTTATAAAAAAGAAAAAATATGGATCAATTTCACTAAAAATATAGAATCAGCAATAACTATAAATATTAGTGAAAAAGATATATTATGATGTAGGTATTTTTCTCTTATGTATGAGATCCAAATGTTATAATGACTGAGGCACAATAACCAGATGACTTCTTGAGCATTTCTGCCGCATGGATACCCAGGCTCCTCAGGGATAAGAAATTCATGTGGCATCAATCCTTGTTATGGAGGTTGTATGGCAAACAGGCAGGGAAGGCAGGGATTATGCAAGGAGGCAGGCAGAAAGCTGGGCTTCCTGGTCCCCGCATCCTCCAGGAATCTTTAAACTCTCGTTGGCCTCTTTGGTAGTTGCATTTCTTGTTGCAGTCCTGATAGTGTTGCTTTTTTATTTTTTTCAATTTTTTGAAGTTTATTTGTATGTCATAATTTCAGGGTTAACAAGTATTTTATAGATTAATGAGGGTGACAAAATATATGATCACAAATCTCAAATTTAAATTACCTATGCATAGAATGAATATTATTTATATATTTTTATATAAAGTTTGTTTACATTTCTTTGTTTTTGCCTTTTAGATATTCTCCCAAGCTTCTTCTTGTCCCCACCTCTAGCCTCTCCATCTCCTCTTTCATTGCCAGTTGTTTGGGAATTTTTAGTCCATTGAATTCTTCCCTTTCTTTCCTGGAGCAATGTCATTTTCCTAGATGAGGATGTGTTTTCATGGGACACAGCAGCCTGTGCTTGGTTTTCCAGGTGTATTGCTGTTGCAAATAGCCAGTTCATGTGTGTTTGGATCCTTTCCGAGCCTTCTGCTCCTTACTGGTCATCTTCTCCAACCCAGTTTCTCTGAATACATTTTGCTGCTTCTTTGCATTATGGTTCTGGTCCTTGGCATTGAAGCCTTTCTTCCAGTCAATGTCCGTAGAAAAGTTTCTTGATGAGGATAGGTACTGGCAGATGGTTGGTCCCACTTTGTCACGGGGCTGCTGCGGGCAGTTCCCCCAAACTGGAAGGAATCAGCAAGGCAGGACAGAGACTCCAGGGGCATGGGTGGCCCAGCTACATGGTGAAACCAGGCAGAAGGGCAGGGACAAGTCCTGTGGGCCCAGAGCACTTAACATGTCCTGGCACCCCTGAAGACCTCCTGCTGATCAAAGATGGGGGACCAACCACCTTTCACTTCGCAAAACCAAAGGGAACAGCAAAACAGGGAGGAACCTCTGCTGCTGCTTTTATTCTTGCTTCCGGGCTTGGGTGTGCACATATTTGCACGCCATTGTCTTTGGACCCAGTGTCCCCAATTACAAGCATGCATGCCCCACATCCATAGTTAACAAGTATGATAACTTAACCAAAGCTCCATGTGGCAGCCACAGAGGCTGATGGCATAAGAAGTCTGATTAACTCATTTATATCACAGGTTTATCAGAGGATTAATTTAGCACCCAGGCAAAAAACATAAGTGAACAGAAATCGAAGGGTGGATAACTTGCGCAAGCTCAGCAACAGTAGACATTAAAGTTTATAGTGATACCTGATGTCTATGGCCTACAGTTGCTTATAGTGTGCTTCTGATTTGAAAGAACAGGCATGCCAGGCAAACAAATAAGAGCTTATTGTCCACTACCCAATGAGGTTGTAGTAATTGTTATTCTATATATTTACTTATTCATATAGAAAACTTTCACAACTCTTGTGTGAAATATGTAATGATTTAGAAATAAAAATCCATTGTGAGAGTGGTCATGAAAGAAAAATATTTGATAGTAAAACAGAATAATAGTAAAACAGAGAATGATTTTATATTATAAAGCAATAGTCCTGTGCACAAATTATGTATTTTGTAATGGCCACATAAAGGGGCTACTGGGAAGTCCTCAAGATATGTTCTTTTGTGTCAGAAAATAGTCCAATACTGACCTATTTGAAAAGGAAGGTTATTGGTTTAGAGACACAGGTTTTGAGAATTAGAGATCTCATCAGCTGGATGACTTTGTATAAATTGCTTAACTTTCTTGTTTTCAACTTCCTTGTTTGTAAAAAAAAAAAGGTAAGTAGCATAATTTTAGAATTTTATATTTACTAAATGAAGTGAAATAATGTTACTCCACTTACCTATATATCTACTACTCCTTCCTTCCCTTCAATCATCTGCAAAAGTGCATTCTTCATTTGATTTTCACTTTAACTGTAGTTGTTTCTTCTAATGAAACTTTTCAAAAAGAACTCAGGGCTATGTAATAGTTCCTACTCTATTTGTCCATGTGTATTAGTTCAATATCTTCCCGGATATAAAGTAGACAATTCTGGATAAACTTTACCAAGCTTTTAAATTAGTAACATTTAATGGAGAAAAAAAAAAGGATAAAGAATCTTAGGGAAAAATCAATAGTGTACTATTAAAAAAATCTAACATCTGTTTTAAATCTAGCAAGACTAACATTTATCTCAAAAGCCTAATTAATTCTTACTAAAGTATTACTGAGGAAATTAACATTTTTCTAGGTTTCTTTTTTTCCCAAAAATTGTGAAATAGATAACATTGACTTAAAATATTCCTTTACAATTTTAGAGGAGTAGAATAATTTGGAATTCACTTCCATATTTAAAGGCACAGAGACAAAATACTGATTCCATTTTTATTTACCTTAAAGGACTCAGAAAATTTATTCAGCGTACCTAAGTTTAGGTGTTGAATAAAAAGCTATTATAGCTGGTAGAAGATAAAAAGAATCAAATTTTCTTTCACTATAGATTTGTTGGGAATGCTAATGACTAACAACCAAAAAATATATACATTTTTAGTGTATTTTTTACTTTTAAATGAACTATCACCTGGAATTAGTTATTCCAAAATAAATAGCAAATGGACCACCAGCAATAAAATAATGAAACAGTCCAACTTTTTGGACAAATGTATAATGCCATTTCCCAATAACAGAGTTACACAGCAATGGAATTAGATTTATGTCACTCAAATCTATTAATTTTCTGCCTTGCCCAGTACATAGGAGTATAGTTAATATTAGAGCTCATTGTATAATTTATAATTCATAAAGTTTCTTGAGCTTTGCAGAGTAAGGTGCTGTATAAATTTTAAAGAGCAATAATCATAATAATGATGAAATTATTATTCTAATCTCCATCTTGCACATGTTGTAAGTAATTCTCAACCACTTTATCACTTGCCTATGTGCACAAACAGTCAGGAAGGTTTTGGGGGGTGTATGTAGTTCCCTTTGAAATCAATGGGAGCTCTGAAATCAATTCAACTCAGCAGGGTATAGAAGGGAGTGGGGAAAAAAAGAAAAATTGCACTATAACTAAATAGAATCAAAGCAAATAGAAAGAAAACTTACAGTTCAATAGTTTCAAAGGTAAGAAAATAGAGACAAGGCTTCTGGCTTTAATTAAAAGAAATTTCAAATGTTACTTATAGAAAAAAAAGTATAAAATAAAACATTTTAGATGCACTATCTTGTATAAGACATCATAATGAAATGTTCTATTTTTTTGAAGATAGTGTTGTTCATGTATATTTCCTGCAAAATCCTAAATCTTATTCTAAATTTGAAAATATCTCTTCTGATTCATATTTTTAGCAGTCTTTGTGTCTGCTAAAATTGGTTGCTATAGTAGTTCTGAAAAGAAGGTAATAGATTGTATTAAACAACACAGTCTTCTGCATTACTGAGAACTACATCAGCACCTGTGGCCAAGAAAATCATAAAAAAAAAAAAAGGATGTCTTTAGAAAAGACATGATAAAGTGTACTTCCTTACAATTAGGATAGTGCAAGCTACAAGATATGTTTAATACTGAAAACAAGGTGCAAGATACAGGGAAGGTGTCTTTATGAACAGCTATTTATATAGTTTAAAAGCTGACTCTGTTCTAATTTTATCCTCAGACCCATACTTAGCCCAGAGATGGAAACCATATTTACAGAAACAATCTTCTTCAGATTCTTTAAGATAAGAGGGCACAAACCAACACCTACAAATTTATAGTTTACTCAGCCAGTCTGTAACCATGGAAACAGATTGACCATTTACACAGAGCTAGCCCTTGTGAATTCAACCCTGCCTCCCTGTCTTGGAAGCTGCTAACAATGTAATCTGATTACTTTGTCTAAGGCTGCATTATCATTCAAATAACCAACCAAACAATCAAGAATGTATATTAAAGTTTTTTGTTACATTATTGCATAAAAAGGCTTAAAACACATCAAACACAAAAGTTTAACAAAATTCTTCCCATGGAATCCTTTTTTTATTAGACAAAGATGAGATACGGCATCAATAATGCTTTTGATTTTGTGCCATCTGCCCATATTTTTTTCCCATTTATTGTATCCTACACTTTATTGTTCTGTGCTTCTCCAAACCTGCAAATTTGTCATGTGTACGTCCTTGGTAATACTGAGTCTACATCATCATCAGCGTCCATATAAATTTGGAAAGAACTGTGACTATTGACAACTCTTTGAGAAATGACATACATCACAGTCTTTAGTGTCAAACAGTAACAATTATCTGTTTTATGTGATATTATTTTAAATGAATATTGCATTACATCTACTGCTTTGGTATATCTTGCTAAAGGTGTACCAGCTTAAAACTTCAACCTTAAAATGAAATTACACATATACTATTAATCAGGAATGTTTTATGAGTCCACACAGGAAGACATTGCTGTCTGATTGGAGGCAACTGATGTCAAGAGAGTTTAAATATCTTACCCAATGTAAAAGTCATAATATAGTTGCTTTTTGGCAGAGTTGGAATTCAAATTTTGATGCTCAACTCTACTTCAGTGTAGATTTTTTAATTATTTAAGATAATATATTAAAACAAATTAAGCTTTTATAACTAAACATACTTATTGGAAGTCAGTTTTCTCTGTTTATCTAACTCTCAGATATCATTTATCATTTCTGTATAGTCCTGTGGCTATAATACCTTTTTTAAACTAATGACATAGGTTATGCAATCAATTGTCAAAGATAATAAGACTATATTGACAATTATTTTAAAAAATTCCTTTTGTAATTACAAATCTACCATTGGGATAAAACTGTATAATATAAACACCCTTGTTACAATCTGCATATGATAGTTCATATACATTGACATAATAGAAAAAGTGTTTTCTTAATACTTCTACAATATTGTAAATTGAATGCTTTTATTTTCACTATTTTAAAAGTATAAAACAGAGAAAAATAAATGAAGATTAATATGTTGTTTCAATTTTTATTAGAGGAGTTTAAAATTAAATTGTATGCTATTTATATTTTGCTGTTTATAATGAAGATGAAATTCAAGGAGTATTACATGAGGCATTTTAACAAATACAGTAAACATAAAATCCCTTTAGTATCACTTTCACTGCTATAAATTTCTATGTGCAATGAATCAAAATTCTTTATTACCTTGTCATACTTCTTATAAAATTTATCATATTTTATGTTTCTTGTCTGCTTTGTGCTTTTGTTGCAAGATAGAGACTGTAAGTTATCCAATATGCAAATATAGTCTCATCACTGGGGAAGGTTCTTATCTGACATTCAATGAAAAAATATGAATAATTTAGTAATACATCATAGTTGTTACTCAAGGACAAAAATGCAAATGAAGTTGATCTACTGTGAGGTCTTTTAATAGATTGCATGAACACATACATATATCACATATATATGTTATAAATGCAAACATCTATATATGCATTTATATGTTTAATGTGAAGAAAGATATCTCTTTTGATAATACTTAAATGGGATTTTACTAGGATAGAAATTTCAGACTTTTATGAAAAAGAAAGTTGAGAAACATGAAAGATTTCAGAAATCTAAGATATAATAACATTATAAAAACCCTGGTTTATATTCAACTATTGGTAAACTGATTCCATAGGTGAAATGAGTAAAACTCTTACAAACCATTAAAAGTGTGCTAAAATGGGAGAAACTTCAGTAAATAGTTCATGCTGCTCTACAAGATTTCATGTTTTCACAGAGGGGAAAATTTATCCCCTCCATGTGATTGACTTTCTTGTCAAGGCTCACTGTATTGTCAGATATATTTGGATTGGACTTAAAACTAGAAATATGGTTGGGAACCTACATTTGCAGAAATTGCCTTACATAACTTTTGTGTTTTCAGTACATTATAGAGTATCTTTAAAAAAAAAAAAAACTACTTTTATGGCTTATGTAAAAATAAAACACATCTTAAAGAGATATTAAATCATTTGAAGCATTTTCATTAGTTAAAAAGGAAAATAAGATTTTTGTGATATTTTATATCTTGCTATTGTATTCATTTTATGTTACCATGTAACAAATTACCATAAGCATAGCATCTTTAAACCACCTACTATATTACTGTAATGTAGGCAAGATAGATGGACCCCAATCACTCCTCAGCTTAAGGTCTTTCAAGCTGGAATCAAGGTGTCGGCTGAACTGACTTTTATCTATGCATTCAAGGGACAAATACACTTCCAAATTCATTCAGCTAGATCAAAGAATCTAGTTGTTTGTGGTTGTGGCACTAAGCTCTCTATTTCCTGTTAGGAGTCCCATGTGGAAAAGAAAAAGACAAGAAACAGGAGAGATTGATAGCCATCTGTGGGGCCAGACCACAGAACAGGGATCCTGGGAAGCATGCCCAGGTCCAACTTCAGTGAAGTTATGAAAACCCTTATATACACTGGCAAGGACATGATCACAATGAGTTAGTGAGGAAGTAGTGAAATCGGGTATTATGAAGACTTTCTGACTTTAACTTGGAACACAGCTGCTTCATAGAGTGAAGCAGGCTACACACTGTTTATTAGAATTTTCACTGATCACCTTTACCATTGATATGCAAAGACCAGCCAGATACTTCTCAGCTCCCAGCTCCAAAAACTGCAGAAGGAAAACTTAAAAACACAGTTTAAACGCTTGTGGGTTCTTTCCACCATCCCCAGCCTTCTCAACCAAAATACCAAACCAATGCAAGACTGTCAGTGCAGACTAATTTATTTCTAACAAAGTGATTTCCTAATTATCCTAATAACTACACAAGAAACATGTAAGGAAAACTCCATTACTTTAGTATTGTCCAAAACCTTTCTCAGCACTGTCCAAAATCCTTCCCCCAGATTGCCCAAAAATCCTCAGTCTCTCAGTCCTGATCATCTCACCAATGTCAGCCAGAGTTCCTCTCCACATGGTTGAAGACATCTTTCTTTGGCTGCTTCTTTGGCATGCTCCTCCTTGTCTTCCATGTTGTCTTCTCCTTGTCGCCTTCAAGTAGCAGGAATTTCATGGTACCAGACCCAGCCAAGTTCAATTCTTTTCAGGCCTGTCTTTTGCACAACCTCTTCCAGACACAAGTCCAACTCAGCAAAACAAGTTCCAACACAGAGTTCAAATCTGCAAACTTCTAAACCGCCTTTAGCACACAAGCAGCTAGCCCAGGCCAGCCAAGGGTTGCAGGCCCCTGGTGGCCACATGGCCAAGTTCACATGGTTCACATCTCCGTCTTACAAAATGGCCAAAACCAAATCACTCTCCTCCATGGATCTCTCTATCTCATCTCCATATCTGAATCGAACCTTCTCTTTGTTTTCACACCCTTTATATATCCTGATTTCCCACCTTCCAGGAACCACACCTGGACCATTTCACTTCTTCCTTTCCCCTGCATCTCCCTGAAGGGTAATTCCAAATAAGGCCATTCTCACATTTTAGTCCTTGAAACTACAATCTTAAACAGGAGACAATGGGGTGAGGGGGTAGCACACCCTGTCAGTAATAACCTGTTTCCCAAGCCTACTTAATATACAACAGTGGTATGGGTGATAATGGGAGAATTTACCTGTGGGGCTAACAGTCATTTATAGGCCATAGATCTCTTGGGACATTCCAAAGAGGATAGGAAGCTGTGTAACAGGTAAGAGACTGTTGTTGTCCACCCTTTAGTGTGCCAGAGGGCTTGAAACAGATAAAAAGTGTTTTGTTTGCTTTTATCTTAAAGCTTATCTCTCAACCTGCATCCTCACCTCACAGTTTCCTTGCTGACTTTCAACCAGGGGTCTCTCTGCATTTAAGATGGTGCAGTGCATTCCTGATTCATCAAAATAGATACTCTCATGCTGCAAAAGTCACTGATTATGATCAGTGAAATGATAACACGCAGAATGAGAAAAAATATGTAAGTTATAAATGTGATAATGAACTTTGTCCAAACTATATAACAAATAGCTACAATTCAATAATAAAAATGAAAATCCCAGTTAAAAATTAGGGAGAGGATTTGGATAAATATTTCTTGCAAAGAATTCAAACAAGTGGTATATAATCACAAGAAAAGCTATTCAGCATTATTCATAACTTAGAAAAGTACAAATCTTACTAAAATGAAATACTACTTCTTGCCTACTTAAATGCTTACCGTTTGAAAGCAGACAATGACAAATGTTGCATGTGGAGAAACAGGAATATTCATATATTGCTCATATGATTGTGAAATGGTGCAGCTACTTTGTAAAACAAGATTATGTTAAATGAAAGAAGTCAGGCACTAAAGGTCAGATACATAGTATGATTCTACTTAAATGTCCAGAATACTCAATGCTATAAAGACAGAAATTAATGTTTCTCTAATAACAAAGGTGTGAAGGTGAAGGGAGGATGGAATGTAATTTAAAGACATGAGGTTCTTTTTTGAAGATCAAAAATTCTCTAGTGCTGAGTTGATTGGCTGATAATAGTTACAAAACACTCTGAGTGCCAACAATAAAAAATAATAATAAATTTTACTTTTAATGGGTAAGTTCAAATGGATAAATTAAATGCTATATTAATTGAAGCTCATTAAAAATGGTGAAAATGTGAGTAGGATCATCCCACCAGCTGTTTGAATAGATAAATACATGCTAGTCAGAATCAAGAAAAATAAATAAAACTGCTACTTACCAAAATAAAATTTTATACAGTATTTAAAAGCTACATGTAGCCAGGCGTGGTGGCATGCAACTTTAATCCTAGTCTTGTGAGGCTGAGACTAGGTATCACTTGAGTCTATGAGTTTGAGACTACTCCAGGTAACATAGTGAGACCTTGTCTCAAAAAAATAGTTGGACATGGTGGCACACGCCTGTAATCCCAGCTACCTGGAATCCCGAGGTTAGGGATCACTAGAGTTCATGGATTTGGGACATTGTGGCAACATAGTGAGACCTAGTCTAAAAATAAACAAACAAACAAATAAGTAAATAAATAAATAACTTCTTGTTAAAAGAAAAACTACTCAGAAATATTACTAAGTAACAGGTTATACAAATATATATCAGAAAGTAACAAAAAAGTAGAGCTCAAAGGCAGAAAGCTTTAAAACAAGGGTCTGTTTCTATATATGAAATATTCCCAATACTTTTTTCTAAGTCACATTGTATGATATGATGAAGAGTCACACATCCTCCATCCTACTTTTTTGAGTCGTAACTTTAGGTCACATTCACTCAGAATTTCTTCTTTTTCCTATTGTGTCCCTCATATTTCTCTGTCTTTTTAAGTTCCTTTACCTTCTTAGGCATTTTCTCTATAAAGAAAACAATATAACCTTTTTAACAGGTTACATTGCAACAGTCCTCAGTCACATTGTTCATAAAAGAAAAACATATGTAATATATATACAGTATCTATATTACATACCAACAATATATATATTTCTATCATTGTGTATAATGAGAAATATCCATCCAACAGTATGTTTTGGAAATTAAAAATGAATGAACTAGGCTTTCAGCTATCATATTAACTATATAATTAAATAAAAAGAAAACTCAAAGTTGGGTATTGCACATGAGAATGTTCAAAATCCTGACAAATAATATCTTTTAAAATCCATAAATATATAATAAAGTATAAGACAATTTAAGGAGTAATAAAAACAAGGCCATATAATATCTTTTGCTATGCAGAATACTTAAATTTTAATGAAGTCAATGCATCAATTGGTTCCTTTATGGATTGTGGTTTTTTGTCTTCTTGAAATTATCCTTGTCAAGAACTATAAATATGAAAATCAATATTTTTTTCCAAAATTTCTAAATGTTTGCTTTCTGTGTTAACGTATTAAAGTTTTTTAACCTTGCTAGAAGTTATTCTTGTGCATGGAATAATTAGAGTTAACATTTATTTTTTTCTATGGAGTTAGTAGCTGTCTTCAACCATTTACTGTCACCTCCCCCTGCTGATTTGTAATGCTTCCTCTGCCATGTTTCAGGATTCCATAAATTCAGAGCTTGTTTTGGGACTCTATTTTTCTTACACTGATCTATTTTACTAAATCTAAACAGTAATACAACTCATCTTTATTATCCTAAACAGTAAGCCTATATATGATAAAGCTTCACCAACAGCCTCAAAAATGTCTTGACTCTTCCTTTTACTTAAATACTATGTGTGAATATAAAGATACATAAATATAAGACCAATGTGTAAATATTTAGCTTGTTAAACATTTGTGACTCTTGTAAAACCTAAGATGGTATAGTCCTCATTTATTCAGAATTTCTTTTTTTAATTCCTAAATACTGTTCTACGATTTTCTCCATATCCATATGGCCATCTTTTGGTTAGCTTATTCCTAAATACTTTTCATGACTTACTTGAAACTACATAAAATCTTTATGAAAAAAACTGGCAAACAATTTCTCAAAAATGGTTATTATTAATGTAGTTTTTATATTTTTTATTATTTTTAAATGTTGTACTGGAACTTTTTGAGACTTTTCATACTGGTGTTCTATGTAAGAGAACTTGCTTCACTTTCTTATAAGTTTCAATGATCTTTTTTTGGATTTGCTTGTGGTTATAATATGTATTTTATTACTTTCTGGATTTACTCTTTAATTTCTAGTTTTCTAAGATATTAATTTTGAATAAATGTCAACTTGCTAAAACTGTTCCTCTAGCTGCTTTTTAATAACAATATTATTTAATCACTAGTTAGTTTTCCAGGCCTACCCTGTGATGAAAATTAATAAGTAGAAAGCTGAATTGAGATGGGGTGGGATATGAGAGTTTATATCCCACTGGCACTGGGATTGGTGGGAGTAAGACATAATTTTAAACTTCCTCCTACACAGGTTGATTGGACCAAGTTGTCTAGGAGAGAGGGGGTTAATCATAGATAATGTAACTCTTCATCTAGTCATTTCCTGAAAATGACCAGAGGTGGAGGATAAACTGCTAGCAGCATTTCCAGGCACTAGTAAGTTTGTCTTTAAGTCTAAAAGGAGTTATCTGGTAATACATCATAGTATAAACTAAATACACACTGCAATAGTAGCTTTTGTGGTATTTAACTTATTCACATTATAAAACAAATCTTATTTAATTATAATGCTATTTTATTATACATTGATAAATTCACTTTGTTCATATTTTATACTCTTTCATAAATGTTATGAACTTATTTGCTAATATCTTTTGTATAATTTTAAATTTTATGTTGATAAATTATAGTCTTTTTAATTAGTTTATCCATGCAATATTTGACTGCTTGTATGGCGTTTTATCTAGTTAAAATATACTTTTAGAAAATATAATTCTTTATTCTGTTTTCATAAGAAGTTGTATAGTTACTTGACTCTTTGGACATTCACAGCATACTTACTTGAAAGTCTTTATCAAAATATTGAAGAAATTCTTGTCTGTCATTATAAACTGGTCTTCTTTAGCACAATATTAAAAGTGCTTTGAAATTTTATTCTGTTTCACATTATACAGAAGATTTTTGTAGTGATTGATAATACTATATAAGCTGAATAGAATACTACAGAATTCATGAATTGGCTAATAAAACTAACATTTTTTAAAATAAAAAAGACAAAGAATAAGACCAGGCATGGTGGTGCAAACCTGTAAGCGGCAGCCTAGGAAGCCAATGTCAGGGTCAGGGATCGTGCTTCAAGTCCCACCGGGGGCACGTAGTGAGACCTAGTTCCAAAAAATATATATAGCTTGGTGTGGTGGCACATGCCTGTAATTCCAGTTACCTGGGAAGCTGGACTGAGGATTGCTTGAGTCTGTGGTACCCTGGGCAATGTGACCCTGTGGTTCCACAAGCAACAAATAGTGAGACCTAGTCTCAAAAAAGAATACTAACATGGTAGAATGGTAGATGTTCCCCCTCTCTCTCTTCCCACTCTTCTGCCCTGTATATCACCCTTCTTTGTTTTCTCTTTTCATGATACTTGTTACTGGCCCTGTCTATCATGAAAATGGGTTTAATCCTAGTATTTATGAACATGACAGATCCAGTCAAAATATTTTGGCTTGGGTAACTTACCTGTAACCCCCCCTTCCAAGGCTGGCCAACTCAGGTTGTCTTCCTGTTCTATCTCTCTTATTTCTGATCTTTCATTTCCCTTTTCTTAAATAAACTTGCCTCTATCACCTGGTGTCTTCCCTCCCCCCCCTCCCCAAAAAAAGAAAAATATTTTAGCTTGGGTCCAGATTTTCTTTCAGACATATCTTGTGAGTAGGGTTTTATATTTGCAATCTCAGCTTTCAACCAGCATCATATTTTAGTTGAAAATTCAATATTTGAAAAACATTTAAAATGTTCTTGACTGATAGGAGCTAAAATTCTTGCTTTGATCACCCAATTATTAACCTGGAGGCTCACAGACTCACAAAATTAGCTCTGCCCACCAATGATTACATTCTACTCTGTAGAGACATGCTCCTTATTTTGAATCAATCTATACTTCTGTTTTACCTTTATTATATTATGTGCCATGAACAATTGGTCTAAATTTATGTATTAACTCACCTTACCTTCTTGTCCTGAAATATCTAAGAGACACGTTAAGTAATAGCAAATGTTTGCCCCTCAGTATAACAAGTGACAGTATCTATGACATGAAAATATTTAGATATGGAAAAGAATGCATAGAATTTTAATAAATCAAATGATGAGGTGAATCTAATAGCTATTTGTCTATCTCCATAGATTTGAAATGCAACTTTTTGTCATGAACAAAGAAAATTTACAGGAATATTTTAGATACTTTTATAGAATATCTTACTTAAGCATCAAAATTATTCTATCATTTTAGAAATAAGAAAAGCCAAGCAGAAAAGTTACATAATCTGTTTAGAAGATACACACTAATAAGTTGTATATCAAGGACTGAAACTTAGGTGTCTTACTTTAGAACCCATTTCTGCATCATGAGCTGGCCAGGGAAAAATCACCTGGAGATGTTCAATCAGCAAATCACCATGTCTGGGAGATGAAGATGCATGAGTTGACATGCACAATAATATTACTTTCATGACTTAATAATGATGCTGTAGGATGAAAAGAGGTTACACAAGAACAAATGCTGTGTAAAAAAGGAGTTGAGATAAAAACTTGGAGAAGACCAGGTTTAAGTAGAGGTTAGAAAAAAGAGAAGAAATAGAAGCCAGCAAAGAAAAGGAAATGAGTAATCAAGTTAGAGACACAGTGAGATCAAGTGATATGTCATCCAAGAATCCACAGTACCCTATAGATATTAGAAAATATTTTGTTTGAGGGTCTGGAAGTTTATATGTTGTTAGAACTAAACAGGGAATTTTAGACTAAATAAATGGGTTAATCATTTCCAAGATCATAAAGTTATGCACAAATAAAAGAATAAAACAGCTGATTCTAGTAAAGTTTAGAAAGCATTTTAAAGTACCATTTAGAAGTAATTAAGTTGACTAAAATTCTCCCTTCACATAACAATTCAAATGAATTAAATATTTTGAGATGAAAATCATATAATAGGAAAAAAGCCTTATTTGAATGTTCCTGTTTTCCCATGAACCATGTATTCAACTTTTAATAAATTATAATATATTACTACAAGATTTAATCACAAAACTCATTGATCTGAATCAGCAATTTAGAGTCTAGTATGATACTGTTTATATTATTTCAAAAAAAAAACATTCAAATGAGAGTCTCAAACACTGTTCATGTTGTTTTTATATACTGATTAGACGATTAGATGTAGAAATGCATATCTTTCTCTGCTTCATTCTCACCCAGTACAATGAGAATTCTCTTCACTGCACTTACCAGGATTTATGATTAGATGATTATATTTTGTGATGATTAATTGATACCTGGTTTCCACACTCATGAGTCAGTACCAAGAGTGCAAAGTCTGATTCTATTTTTACTCACTTTTGTATTTCTATGCATAGTGCTGGGTCTAGATCATATTAAGACTTCAAATAACTATTTTTGAGTTGATGACTCATTACAGAGATTTTTTGATGGTGTATTTCCAAGCTGTTTGGGAGAAAATTGGTCACCAATGAACAATGTTAACTTCTTCATCTTGCCCCAATTAACTTAGATAATGGTTCTAAAACATAAACAGCAGATTCACTTTTATGAGGGTAAAATTCCCCAATGCTAAAGCAACTAAATAAGAGTTTAAAAAATGTATTTTATAGGATTTCTCCCCTCAGATGATCACTTTATTTTTTATTAATAATTTATTTATATATAAGTTTCATATTTTTGTAGTTCCTGGGGTTCACTCACTGCCTTCCCTCCCTGACTGTTCCCACCCTCTCCTGCCTCACCAGCCCCAAGTTGTGTACTTCAGTTTGTTTATTAGCTTGTTTTGACTTATCCTCATGGTTTTTTATTTATTTTTCCTATGTCCCATATATTAGTGAAATCATTTGTTTCCTGTCTGTTTCTTTCTGACTTGTTTCTGCTAATATAATTTCTTCTAACTACATCCATGTTATTATAAAATCATCATATTTGTCATTTTTAACTGATGAGTAATATTTCATTGTGCATATGTACCACATCTTTTTCATCCAGTCGTCTGTTTTCAGACATTTGGGTTGTTTCCATCTCCTTGCAATTATAAATAGTGCTGCAATAAACATCCGAGCTAGGTGTCCTTTTGCACAAGCATTGAGGTCTCCTTTGGGTAGATTCCCAAAAGAGCAATTGCTGGCTCTAATGGTAGCTCCATTTCCATTAGTTTGAGGGTCCTCCATACAACTTTCCATAGTGGCTGAACCAGTTTACATTCCCACCAGCAGTGTAAGAGTTTTCATTTCTCTCCACAACCATGCCAACACTTGTTGTTGGCTGTTTTTTGGATTGTGGGCCATTCTTACCGGTGTAAGGTCATAGCTCATTGTGGTTTTGATTTGCAAAAAAAAAAAAAAAAAGAAAAAAATAGCATCTATTTATTGGTTACTCAATCAACCTAGTTTTTAGCAATTGATTTGAGTAAGTCATTCCAATGGCTGAACCAGTTAGTCATTTTGACAAAGTACCATCTCAGCCTTGAAAAGAGTTTTGAATATAAAATCTAAATTTATTTTTGAGCCCAGGGGAAATCTAGGAATTTGTCCCTGAACATAAATTAAACATTCTCTTCTCCTCTCCCAATCCTGCTGGTACTCTCATTCAGATAAAAACTTCCTTCTATATACTCAAGCTGGAATCCAAAAATGCTCTCCTTTATTTGCCTCATTTAATTACTCAGCAAATTCCATCAGTTACACCTTTTCAAAGGTCCTCTCATATGTCAATTTATTCATATTCCCACTGTCTTAGTGCATGGCATCATCTCTTCTCACCTAGACTTACTTGCTGTCTATTCTTAATTCTACTTTTTTGAGAAAAAATTCCTCAGATTAAAAATTCAGAAAGCTGGAATTTGTAATTTGCTGTGGTATCAACTGGTATGAGTCTTTTTTTATCATGTGTTTAATAAGGGGATTGCGTGCTATAAATTTCCCTCAAGTTTTATAATTTTTCCCATTAAATCTTTCTTCACAGCTCCTACATTTTCTTTTTTCAAAACAGATCAAATGTCAGCTTCATACTCAAATCCTTCCACAGATCTAATATGAACTCCCTATGCAAATCCTTCCAGATATCTTTTTTTGATTTTTTAAGTATTTAAATTATGTTTTTAACTTTTTTTTTAAAGAAAAAAACCTTGGGTCACCAAACTATGGTAAATGATAAGTCAAAAATAAAGTTCTTCAAGAGCACCCATGGTCATTAACCAAGGCTATACTCTCAGAGTCCATCAACAATCTATCCTTGAGAGGGGAATAAGGACATTAACCCACATACAAGTTGTTGCTAGAGGATCTGGTCTCTAATCTGCATGGATGTGTGGGCTAGTTTCATTTCTCCAAGAGTTAATGGACATTTTCACAATCCTTTTCCTCTAATTTACTCCAATAATAAAATCAAATTGCCAGCATCTATGGAAGACTCTTGTACACACATCTGGCACTCTATTTGTTGCAGATGCCATGGGAGATATGAATACCAGATAACTTGCCTTTGATACCCAATGAGCATGCATTTCTGAAAACTAAAAGACTATTGAAAATAGAGAAGTAAATCAAAACAACTATCTCTCATTCATTCCCTGAAGAAGGCTTGACTGTATATTTTATGAATTGCTCCTACCTGAGGGTCTGACTTTTAAATATCCAATATGCACTTACACTGCCTTCTCCCTACAGCTCACTCCAATGACAAAAACAAAACCCTCTGGAAGAAGTTGGCATTATTGCCAGAAGCTCTAGTTTTTGCAGCTCAATATATAGCAACAAAGTCTCCTAGGTCTGTAAATCAGTGGGGCTACATTCATGAGCCACATATAACTGTACTAAAAAAGGATGAAGCTTTAAAATGATATAAGAGCACCCCACAAAACACATACACACAAAAACACATACCACAGCTATGCATGATCTTGCCACAGAAGGACTGACAAAAATTCTCATTTCACAGTATCTTCCTGGAAAGGTGTTGCCTAGTAAATGCTGTTCCAGATGTTGCCTGAGTGATCAAACTCTATCAAGATGCTGAACATGACCCTCCCCCCCTTTGGGATTACTGAAGGATGTTTGCATACCTTCAACTACTGGGAGTCATTAAGAACAAAGAAAATTGCTTGGATAATGTTAATAATGGCTTAAAAGGAAATCAGAAGACTGTCTGGACTGATTAAATGGTTCATCTCCATGCCTACAAAATTCCAACATCATTTTTCACAGAAATAGACAATGAAATTTACTTATTTGTATGAAACCAGAGAAGACTTGAATTTGAACTGTACAGAGCAAATTTAAGAAAGAACAAAGCCAGAGGTATAAAACCTCCTGATTTCAAACTATATAATAATGCTATAGTAATCAAAACAGTATGGTATCAACATAAAAATGAAATAAGGATCAATGAAAGAATATAAAGAGGTAAAATATGACCATTGATATGGTCAATTATTTTGCAACAAAGGATTAAAGTACATGTACTAAGGAAAGGCTTGCCTATTCAATAAATGATTCTGGAAAAATTGCATAACCATATTCAAAAGAATGAAACTTGACTCCTGTCTTATACACAGAAACTAACTAGAAATGGATAAAAGGTTTCAATATGTGACCTGAAAACATTAAAAATCATAGTAGAAAACATAGGGTTTAGGCTCCTAGACATTTCTCCTTGCAGTGATTTTTTTGTAATTAACAACAAAGGCAAAAAAAAAAGGGGGGGATTACCTTCAATTCAGCTGTTTCTCCAGTTTGAAAAGCCATTGAAAAATAAAAAGACAAGTTGTAAAATGGAACATATTTGCAAACCACATTTCCTATAAAATATTAAGATGCAAAATATACAGGGACTCACACAAATCAATAGCAAAAGAAATGCAAATAACCCCATTTAAAAATGCTTGAAGAACTAGCTGTCTTTCCAAAGAAGATATTTAAAGGGCAAATTAATATGAGGAAAGTGTTCAACAGTAGTGAATCATCAAGGAAATGCAACTTGAAATGGGAGTGAAATATCACCTTATATCGTTCAGGATGTCTGTCATCAAAAAGAAAAAAAGGAGATAAATACTATCTGAAAATATGAAGCAGAAAACTGTGTACTCTGTTGATTGGAATATGAGCTGATAAAATAACTGTGTAGAAACAATATGTTCATTCTTCAAAAAGTTAAAAATAGGATTAACATATGACTCAGCAATCCCACTGCAGTACATATGCAAGGAAAACAAATCTTGAATTCAAAGTGGCATCTGTACTTCCATCTTCATTACAGCATTATTTACAATAGTCAAAATATGGAAAGAACCTATGGTGCACTTATAAATAGAATATTTTTCAGTCTTAAGAAAGAAATCCTTCCATTTGAAACAACAGGAATGAAGCTTGAAGACATTATGCTAAGTGAAATAACAGAGAAAGACAAACACTGAATGGAATAGCTTATAAGTGGAATTTCTAAAACAAAAAGATAAAATCAATTTTGGAGTATAGAGTAGAATGATGATTGCTTGAGACTGGGGTGGGAAGGATAGGGAGAGACATAAAAAAGCACAGACTTTCAGTTACAAGATGAAAAAGATCTAAGGATTTAACGTATAAAATGCTGATACCGCGTTGTATAAATGCAATTTTCTAAGAGATCAGAACTGTCCAAAAGAAGAAAAGAAAAAGCATGTGAAATAATAGGTGCATTAACTTCATGGTAGAAATTCATTTCATAATGTGTGTGTTTATCAAATCATCACATTTTAAGTATTTTACAATTGTTTGTTAATTATGCCTCAGTAAAGCTGAAAATAGATAATATGTGTTTGCCATTTTACTTGCTAACAAATATTTTCTATGTTGACAATATGTTGGTTTCTTTTGAGAGGTCTTTTTTTAGTGTCACTGATTTTTAAAGATTTTTTAAGTTACTCATATAAGTTCTTTGTCACCTCTATCCAGTGTGAACATTTTTTCTTATTCTATATTTCAATGAACATGAATGCATAATTTAATATAATCCAATTATCAATCTTTCTTCTATGAATAAAGCTTTTGGTATCTGGCTTAAGAAATCTTTATTTCCCAAATCAGAAAATAGTCACCTGATTTTTATCTAGGCTATATTGTTTTTTATTTATAATATAGCTGGAATGACTTTTGAATGAGCTAAAAGTCAAAATTCATTTATTTTCTAGATAGACAATCAATTACTCCAAAAACATGTCCTGGAAAGAAAGCAAGTGACTTTTCACTGGTATTCTGCTGCATTAACTTAGTCAATCTTTCTCTCTAGACTCTGTACTTTGCTCATTTGTCTAACATTCCCATACCAAATTTGCTAATGCAGTTTGGCTATTTTTTAAATATCTAATTCTGGTTCACTGTGATAATATTCTGGATCACATCCATTCCACAAAAATTAAAAATCAGAAATTTTCTAATCCAAAAGCATTGTATACTATTATATATATATAGTATTAAAAATCCAATTAATCTACAGATCCATGAGGAAAAATTAGACACCTTTAAAATATTGAATCTACATAAAACTAAGTACAACTTTTAAAATATCAAATCTGAGGAAATGAAACAAATAAGTTCAACAAAAATAGCAAGGAAAAATTGACTTGAGACAAGTAAAAGGAAAAATAAAGTATTACGTATATTAAGGTAAGCATAATCAAGTGAATGAAAATTCATATTCCTATATTAATATATGGTATATACCAGATAAATCTGTTTAGGTAATTTGGCTAAGTCAACAGTCAACTGATTCTTCATTATGATAAAGAGATAATTAAATAGATAATATCTAGAAGACAAAGTTCATAAAAATAAAGGTAGTATATTAAATGTATACTAATTAATTTGAAAAGATGATGATTTGAATAAAAATCATCTAAAATGTCTATATATTGAGAAGTGTTAGGGATTAAATAAAAGATAATTTGTTTCAGGATAGGTGGCTGGTTGGTTAAAATCATTTGAAACTAAATATATGTGGTTAATATTTTAAAAATATATTAATAATGTAAAGAATCATTTGTTCTATCCAAGGAAAATGTCAGAAATCCAAGATCCAAATCAGTTAAAATTAAAAAGGTTTAATGCAACAAGGATTTTATGGGTAAAATCTTATTCTCTGTATCTACATTTTATCTTTCCTCATGTAAAGAGGAATGTATTCTTTCCTCATGTAAAGTCTTTCAATTGGAACTATTGTGATAAAAGTTTCAATTTAATGATATCTATAATAGCTCCATTTGTAGTGAAGCATATGGTATAATTAAAATACATCTAAATCCAAAGCTCTGAGAAGTGAATTGTCTCATTAGTGAAATGCCTAAGTAGTTCATGAAGATAAAAAAAAAATACATTCCAGATCATAATTATAGAATAAATATTACTGAGATTACACTTTCTTCTATTAAAAAGATTTCAGTATCCTCAATGTGTCTATGTAAGATGACTTCTAGTTTGAACAGAAAAGCATTTATTTTGCAGAAATTCCTTATATTAGAGAAAGTAATGCTAACAAAAATTCATAAACCTAAAACTTGAGAAAAGTTAGATTTTCCACTTGCAAACATATATATATATGAATATATATCACAAGAGCAAATGACATTAAATATGGTGATAGAATTCAGTGCTTTTATTAGTCTTTTTAGGAGGGTACTTTGAAAATGTGTTGTAGGTACTACTAGGGATGATGGTGGAACTCACTGGTCTCCAGAGTATGGGAAGGTTCATATATAGGTCAACCTCTCTGGGCATTGACTTACTGCCTTAAGATTGCTGCTTTTTCAGAGTATGGATCTTCATGAAACTTGGGAAAGATTGCATCCAAGAAGTTCACTACTTTGATCTGACTAGAGGAAACTCACTGCAGAATAAACTAAGAACAAGTCCAGAGAGGCATTGGACTCTAAGGATCCTGTATCACCGGGTACCAACACTGACTGAGTGCAATAGAAGTGACATAGAGGAAATTCTGCACTCAGCAAATCAAAAGGATGAATTTGGGAAGAGCTGGCTATTGGAATAAAATAGGGTCACTTGTGTGCTGGTGGGGGTGTGTGCAAAAGGATTGCTGAGCATCTGACCATGTGAAAATTTTGGGATGAATGAGGTGGACAGGATACCCAGTGAGGAAGACAAATCTCAGATAGGCGTGGCTACTATCATCTATTTCCTTTGGGAATGTATGGGTGGGAGACCAAATGATAATAGTGAAACTGTGTTAGAATGTGCCAGGGCTGTGCTAAAAGGCTAGTCTGCAGACTAGAAGTCTCGAGAGGAAGGATAGCATTGAAGTGAACCCTAGAGAAGAAGCTTAGCAACCACAATACACATAAGGCAAGCCTGTTTGCACCACTTTCACCAGCAATGAACCATTCCAGGACCTCAGACTCACATACTGATCTAAGACTCAGATATAGGTAAGTTATTCTTGACATATAGTGAAGAAAAGTGAAACTCAGCAACTTAAATATTTAGAAAACAAAAGATGGGAAGATAAAAAATACAACAAATGGCAACCCAAGTTTTCAGGGGACTACTACTATACAACTGAGCTACTCTAATACTAGATTTCTTCACAAAGAACACACAAGAAAGTTGATAATTCAAAGGGAAATACATACTTTTACATTCAGTGCAGTACATTTATAAAAACCAAGCTACGAAAATAGCCTACGTGGCAAAAAACAGATGAGTGGATTAGAAGATGTGGTATAGAAATACGATAGAATACAACTCATGTTCAGAAAAGAAAAACTTTTCTTTTCATGGCTCTTGTGACAATAGTGATGGAGCTGATGGGGATTATGTTAAGTGAAATAAACCAGATGAGAAAGACAAAAACTGATGGTGTCACTTATAGAGATACAAAATAAAGGGCCAAATAAAGTCAAACTAATAAGATATCTTTGAAATTCTTTTCAAAACTTAGGATAGCAGAGGGGCAGAAGAAGATAAGAGAACAAAGTGGAGGAAGCACAATTGACTGTGGTGGTAAACTATTGGTACTTGGTACTTTAGGGGTGGATGCAGTATAGTGACAGCAACTGAAGAGGGAACCCGACCTCCAAGTCACAGTGTTATAAATCAATGTTAGCTCAATTTAAAAAAAAAATAGAAGAATATTTTAAAATTATCAAATTTACTGAAATTATTTAAACAAACCATGTAATTATTTAAAAAAAATATGAATGTTTCCTTATTTAAATAAGGAATATAAATAAATGAATGATATTTAAAGTATTAAATGTAAATTTTATACCAATGACTTTCAAATCTTAAAGGCCCAAAACCTTTGTCACCTCCTATTTATTTTCCTAGTCTCAGGAAGTACCATTTCACTTGCTTAGAAGAATATTCCAAATTTTTATCAAATCCTTCAGTTGGCTTCTTTTGAAATTCACTTATTTTTTTATTGTAAAGTTTATAGTTTATACAGATGTATATATATTTTTATTATTTCTTCAGGTAAAATAATTAAAAATCACAACTAAAATTATTAAGAAAAAAATACAATAGTAGAATTTTCACTGACTATAATAACCACTGAAAGGAAATAGGAGGCTATAAAATTAAGGTTGTCAGAAAATGATATATAGAGATTTCTATCAACATTCTATAAGTTCAGATCAAATGAATTTACCTTTTTCTTTGCTACCAATCACTCACATACCTCACTTATAGCATCAACACTACTTAAAGAAATGGATAGTTGAAAACTGTTTAAGGGTTTAAGAAACATTTTTATGGTTTTAAATAAATTCTAACTTTAAAATTATCAGAATGGTATGTCCTTTTTATAATAAGATTCCAAATATCTCCTTAATAGATGCAGTTTGGAAGAAATCAATCATTAATCTCACATACTATAAAAATAACATTCTTGATCCCTTTACAGTAATTCAATTTTATTAGAGATTTGCTACACTATGCTTTCATATAGTTATTAGATAATCTAATTAATACAAACTTGTAGTACATGAAATAGTAGGGAAGAGAATTTCTCTGGTTTACAAAATATAGAAGAGTATACCAAAACTGAGACAAAGAGAAAAACTTAACTAATTCTACTTGTGTACTGATAACATTTTCATAAACAAAGAAACAAAAGAAAAACAATAGATATTCCACTGAAATAAAATAACTCATTTTTAAAAATGAAAGATATGAGTTATAATAACCAAAATATTCAGAATAATGAATCAAGACATTTTAATATACTCACATATCAGTGGAAAATTTCCAAGTTATTGAAAATTATTGAATGTTAAATAATTATATTGTATTTTAAATAACCACTATTGTAATAAAGATAATTTTGAAAAAATAAGGTCCAATTCCTTAAAATGCACATATGGCATTTCTTACATGTCCAAACTTTCTTGCACCTGTTTCAACAGTTATATTAAATAAACACAAAATCACGAGTAAAATAAGAGTTAGGCAGGAAATTAAAACAAATACCCACAGATGTAAATTCAAAGATTCATGAAATGTGCCTAAGAGTAAAGTTCCAAGATCATTATTAAAAAACAAACAAAACCCACTGTGTTCAACTCAGTACTGTAAAACTTTGTGTTACCAAATAATGAAAGGTGGGTATAGAAGAAAAAAGTGCAGGATTTTAGATACCAATCAGAATATACTTTAGCTAGAATACAGTTCTCTCTGTGCAGAATCATTTAATTTTTTGCCTAAACAAATTTTTCAGAGGTACTCATCAAGTTTAAAATATCATCAAGTTAGTGAAACAAAGGAATACAACTGATTAGATACATACCTAAAACCCTAAAAGTTTTTTTAGGATTTGATTGGTTCTTATATTTTCTGGTTACTCATATTGCAATGATTGCTACCAACTTTCTTTTCCTATATTAATAGAAATTACCACACACCTCTAGTTAGTAGTCAGGTTCTGATTCAGCATCAATCAATTCAGTCAAATGTGCATACATACTTTCAGGATATTACTTCTATTGATACTCTTTTATTGACATATGTGAAAGATATGAGTATGAATCAAGATCACAGATAAAGATTGAATATTCCAATTTAATTCTTTAGCATTCCTGATTTTTATGTCTGAAATTTAGTAGTCAAAATTAGATTATTTTAACTACAGAGTAGATTCTTAAAGGGGAGATCGTAATTCAACTGTCAATCTTTTCATATCTTCCTATGAATGAAAAGTCAAATAAACAATTTAACAGATAAAGATAAAATAAGATTATTTATTTCTAAAAATGCATAAAGTGATATATGAGATTTTTAAAACACTATTGAAGTTAATGTTCAGTTGCTTCACTGCTTTGTGACTGAACTGTTTATCAAAATATTCAGCAAAGAAAACCTGAAGGAAAAAAACTGACTTCTTATCTGAGGTTTATTTGAGGTGTTTTCTTTTGCAGTAGGGATGGTGGAGAGGTATTTTTCTTATAGGCTAGATTTGCCCATTCTCTTCAGGTAGTAAAGAAATCAAAGAGACTTCAAAGAAAGAGGGGAAACTGAATGGGGCTGTTGAAAATCTCAGGACGACATTAGATGAGGGTGCACTGCTTGCAGGTTTGTGTGGCACCTGAGGCCAATCTTTGCCAAACTAAGATTAGGAATTCATCACAACTCAAGATTCAATTTTCAGGTAACTGAGATTGAAAAAGACCTGTGACTTCACATTCTGCAATGTGATCAGCCATTTACAGAAACATGGCTAGTGTTCAGAATCTGAATCAAATCAAACTAGGTATGAAAACTGAGCTCAATAATTAAAAAAAAAAAGGCCTACAGTTTGTCTTTTTCCTCTAGATTGGCAAAAAAATACTTGGGAGAATTCTATATTGTCAACTCTTTCCAAACTTTGCCTTTCTATCCTGTGTGTACTTCATAGACAAGCAGCTTTAGTATCACCTGGAACTTGTTACAAAGGCAGAACACTGAGTCCACAGTATGCTTCTAAATCAGACTGTATAGTTTAAAGCATGAGATTTGTAATGAATTAAAGCTTGAAACATTTGTATGAATTATAATTCAAAACATATTGGTTTAAAATATGCTTCCTTGAGAAGTAAATAAAATCTATGCAACTTCCTTCGGTGAACACAGACCACTGATATTTGTTCATGGAATACTGGCATAACAACATGTTGTTAATAATATGCTTAATGAACCTTCAAGTTTTGTTTCTTTTCATTTACAATTTGAATGAAAGGAGCAAAAGTGATATAACACTCTCCTCGGACAGTATTGAATTAATTTTCTTTCTTCTGCATCTTTTCACTACTCTTAAACTCCTATCAATTAAAATATTAACACTCAAAACCAACAGTCTATGATGAAAGAAGTATTTATACATTAAATTCTTTGGCAGGAATGAAATGATTTAATAATGTTATAAAAATATAGCTGATGTCCCTTAAAATGTCATAACAACATTATAAATGGTGTAGCCAATATTCAAAACATTAAAGCATGTATAAGGTAGAATTCTGAATATGAGATTTGTCTTAACCCTTATATACTAGTGCCAGCTAGCAATTCCACATGGAACTCTTCCCACAAGATTAATTAAACACAAGTAAGATCGAAATAAACAGCATTGTTTTTTTACAGAAAACATTCCTTTTTTTACCAATGTACTCTTTCTTACTGACTTTTCCACCTCCATACACTATCAAATCACATCTTAAAGTTCTACTCTATTACTTCTATTACTCCAATTCAGAGGCATCTCTCTTGAACCTTGGGAATGAATAGTGTACCAACTGGGTCTTTCTATTCTTGATCTTGATGTTTAAATTATTTTTTTTTGCCATATTCTAATACTTACAGATTAAAGTTAAAATTCTTTTTGAGTCATATAACATTATTATAAATAAATGTTACATCAAAAAGAAACACAAAATACACTAAAAATAAAGCTTAAATGCCTTACCTTAGAACTCTTGGTAATGGAACATTCATTCATCTCTTGCCACTTCTAAGTTCCCTATTTTCTAGTAACTTTGAATTGCTTAACTTTTTTAAAAGGTGATATCAGAATTTTTTTGACTTCTTAAATTTTTTTTAGAAAATAAAATTTTATTTTATTTTCTTGATACAGATTGAGTCATATTTGTATAATTATGACCCATCATTTTTCCCTTCCCCCCACACCCCCTCATAGCTCCCACCTCCCTTTCATTGCAAGTCATTGGTCAGTGTTTGACCTGTTGGTCTCTTCTCTTTACTGGTGCAATATCTTTTTCCTAGGTGAGGAACTGGGTTCCTGGGACTAAGCAGGTGGTGCTGCTTAGATTTCCATGGGTGTCTTTGTAGCCAGTAGTTAATCCAATTATGTCTGAAACCTCTTGTGGGTCACTTGGGGTCAATTGCATCCCACTGCTATCTTGACTCCTTTGCTGTGAATCCTCCTGCAATGGAGGTAGCTTTCTCCTTTTCTCTAGACCTTTGTGATCACAGGGATACATGCCATCTCGTTCATGTTTTCTTTCTCCTCCAGTCCAGCATTTATTCCATGTTGCCAGTTCCAATATAATCGAGCCCCAGCCATTTGTGGTAGAGAGGTCCCACAATGGAGACAAACTCCAATGGACGGTTAGTCCAGCTCCATTCCTGTCACCTGGTTAGCACTTATTCTTGGTCATAGCTCCTTCTTTGTGGTTTTCCTTGCCCTTTGGGGATGGGGATATTTTAGGGATTTGCTTCCCTGGTCCCTGAGTCACCATAGGTATAGCTCTGTGATAGGTCATAGCTTTAGTTGGTTTTATGGTTTGGTCCCTTGTGGATCCATTCATACTTAGTTTTGGTCTCACTCAGGTGGTAAATGCATCCAGGGTCTTTATTCTTCCTTCTTGAATGTCTGCAGTTGAAGTGGTTGTTTTCCCTCCTGTCTTTGTCTGTTAGAAATGGGAGTGAACTGGAGGGGGACCTCAATCCTTTATATCCTCTATGTCCCCCATTCCCCCTCACCCCCACTAACCTGCACACTAGCTGAGGTGTAGCCATCTAAGGGACTATGAGGCCCCCACTCATTCCCCAGTTCCCTATGACTAGCGGTGAATCAAGGCTCTGCCACAAGCACCCCTACCTGGGGCCCAAACTACTGCATCAGGGCCTGAATTGTTTATCTTTTTTCATGGTAAAATAGATTTTTCACACTTGTACTTTTCTAACTTTAACTATACTGTGTTCTCACATCAGATTTTCCTTTTTTTCTTACTTCTAACAGCTTCTCTATCTACTAACATCCCCCTGCCTTTTTTTTTTTTTGGAGGCTAAATTTCGTAATGATGCTCTTAGCCTAGTTTGCTTTGCATTCTTTTTGTTTTTGTTTCTTCTTCCCTTATGTTCTCTCAACTAAGTTCATTGTTTTTGGACACTGTCAAGTGAAGCAGCACACACATAAAAGGAAAATGACTTAGAGTAAATGCTAGGGTGATTTGCACAGGACATCTTTTGATATGCTCATGTATTATTTGCGTTAATAGACTCTCACCAGGACACAGATTTGTTGGACTTGAGGGAGGTATTTACATTCTCTAGCCTCAAAGGAATGATCTCAGAGGTTCCAGAGATTGCATGTGATTCTTTAATTCATAAAAAAAACATGAGTGATGACATCAGTACAAATGCACTTAACACAATCATATGTTAATCATAGTTACCATAAATTTGTAGACATATCTACTTTATATTTAAATATTAGTCTAGTAATAAACAGCACAATATTCATACCATTCCAGCTTCATGCCAGGTACTGAGGTGTGTAATCTCAACTCTTTCAAAAAAAATATAGACACAAGAGGTAAGTTCATTTTAATCTATACAAATGAAGTTTTGTGAAGTTATGCTAATTGTCTAACATTAATCTGTTCATCAGTGTATCAAATTGCCCAGCTGAATATCAGACAAAAGATACACTTATGACTATAAATGCTAATTCTTCTTTTAGCTTTTCTAATGATTCTGATGCCAGAAAATACATGGATAATTATCTGTAAATAATAGAGGTCTTGTCTGTTTTAGAATGTTTATACCTTTTATTTTGATGTAGGCAATAAAGCAGATCAAACCAAACAGTGTGATGCAGATTTTGAGTCTGAGACATATCTCAGAAAGCAAAAATAATTGTCTTAAATTTTAAGCCAGAAAGGTGAACTATATTCAATCAAATTTCACATGGGGATAGTTAAATGTGTTCCAACTTAGAACGGTTAATATGAAAGATTTGATTAATAGATTCCTATTATTGATCCATTCTTTCATTCCTGAAGTAAACCCCACTGGCCACGAAGGATTAAGTTCTTTAAATACAGCTGGATATCATTTGCTGATAATTTGCATGCTATTTTTGCATCTGTATCCATAATTGAGGTTGATATATTCTTTCTAAATTCTTTGTTAGTTTTTGTTATCAGCATTACAAGGTAGCTTTTCTTCTTTCTCTTGTTCTCAAACCACAAAAAATGGACTGAAAATTACTTGTTCCTTGAGTATTTGAATATTTGAAATAGGTATCTTACAAAATAACTTGGACTCACACTTTTGGAGTAACAGGACTATGCTCATTTTCTTCAGCTTTCTTAGGTTTTTTTGATAATAAATTTAGTTAACTTTGATAATTTCCTGATGATTTATCTACTTACAAAAAGTGAAATCAGGTGAATACATTCATAGAAATAAATTTACTTTCATATTTCACTATGTTTATTTTTGTAAACTTCATTCTGTGGCTGCCTAGATTATTTTGAACACCTGTCCCATACTTAATACCTCTTTTCAAGTGAATCTCAAAACCTTCAAAATAATAATCAAATACATTGATACTTCTTCATATGCTGTCACCGTGGTGTCATCCATGCCAATCAAGATAGCCATAGAATTTTCATATCTAGAAATTAGTTGCAGGATAGACCAGATAGTCATGCAATTCTCACATTTCAAAATTATTTATAGGATAACCTAGGCTAGTGATGGATATCTCATTTTACTCAATATTATAGATTAAACATTTGTGCCTATGAATACCCCTAATCCTTCATATGTCAAAGCCTTAATCTTATTTGAAGATAGGGCATGTGGGGTGAAATTAATGTTAAATAAGGTGTAATGGTGAGAACTCAATCCAGTAGGATTAATATTACAAGAGACATCAGGAACTCATTAGTCACCACACCAGAATTTTTCCTTATAAAAGGATAAAGGAAGCAGGGTAGTATTAGAGTAATGCTTTGGAAAAACTGGCTATTGTTGACTTTGGATCCAGAACAGGACCCCATGCAAGAGAGTACAATCATCTCTAGGAAATAAAAAATGAAGGGAATGAATTGACCCCTATACCTTCCATACATAAACTGTCTACTACCACCTTGATTTAAGCCCTCTTTTGGACTTAGGATTTCCCAAACAAGAGAGTATATGTGTATTGCTTATTCCATCCAGTTTTGATAATTTGTTACAGCAGCAAGAATATTAAAGCTATATTATATTATATTATATTATATTATATTAATAATATAATACATATATATTAATAATATATAATTATATATTATATATTATTAATAATATATAATATATATTAATAATATATATTATATATTATTTATAATATATATTATATTATTGATATATATTATATTATATTCTTGCTAAGAAACAACCTTCAGAATCAGATAATAGTGATAAAATTGCATTAGCATCTATAAACCGAGACCCACACAAGAAATTTACTTTCTATAAGACTTGATTTCTCATCTATAAAATGATATTATGGTAATATAAAGTTATCTGTAACATGAAATAACTGCTTCATGGGAAAGTTCTGAGGATTAATTTATAAGACACATGAACTATATAGCTGGCAAATACTTGACATAATATTGAAAAAAAAAAAGAATTTCCAAGAATCAATTTTCAAGTAATGATTTTGAAGTTATGTTTTTGTATATCTGCTGGTTTTGCTTATTTTTATTTTTATTTGCTCTAGTTGATTTTACTAATAAACATGTAGAATTACTGCTTTTCTTCTAGATGTAGCTTTGGTTGTAGCATGCAAGTTTTTGCTAAGTAGTAGTCTCACAATTGTTAACATTTATTAATATCCGCCTTGATTGAAAAAAATCTGTAGGAAGATTTTTATCTTGTTTTTCATATAGCTGATTATTTATGTATTTAATTTGGGATTATCTCATAATTAGCAAAAAGTGCTAGATACTGAAAACTTTTACATTTTAAAAGTAATTTTTGGGTCTTATTTATACTTGATCTATTTTTAAGGAAATTTATTTGTATAAAAATCATCTCAAGTCCTTATATAAAAACTCTTCCTGATTTCTGGCACTTAGTATTGAGAGAATCTAAAGACTAGACTACTTATTTCTTTAATAGATGACCTGTTTCTCTTCTTTTTTGATCTGTTATATTCTTTCCTCCCACATGCCTCATTATCTTTTTTTCTGAAATAAAGCTTTTGTTTTAAAAAGCTTAACTGCTTTTACAACTGATCTTGTAACTTTTTTCCGAGAGGCTATTTTATTCATTATATACTGGAAATATTTTTTTTTTTAGACTAATTCTCGCTATTTTTGCCCGTAGAACAGCAGGCTCTCATTGCCCGGGGTACCACAGACTCAAGCAACCCCCAGCCTCCGCTTCCCAGGTAGCTGGGATTACAGGCGCACGCCACCACACCCAGCTATTTTTTTTGGAACTAGGTCTCGCTACGGACCCCAGGTGGGACTCGAACTGCGATCTCTAGCCCCGGCCGCTTCATAGGCTGGAAGCTTACATGCATGAGCCACCGTGGCAGGCAGGAAATAATTTTTTAGGAAAAAAAATGTCAAACAATAATTTAATTTATTCATGCATTCATGCATTCATGCATTCATTCATTCATTCATTCATTCATTCATTCATTCATTCATTCATTCATTCATTCATTTTGAGACTAGGTTTCGCCACTTTTGTCCGTGGAACTGCAGGCTCACGTTGCCCGGGATACCACAGACTCAAGCAATCCCCAGCCTCAGCTTCCCAGGTAGCTGGGATTACAGGCCCACGCCACCACGCCCAGCTATTTTTTGGAACTAGGTCTCACTGTGTTGCCCAATTGGGACACAAACCACAATCCCTAGCCCCAGCCGCTTTATAGGTTGAAGCTTACAGGCATGCGCCACCGTGTCTGGCTAATTTTACATTACTGAGTATAGTTTAATCTACTTATTTCTGTTTTATTTTTTATCCTGAAACCCCTGTTATTATACTCTTCATCACTTTTGTTTTTATTTCACTTTCTCTCTGGTAAGATGAAATGCATATGAATTCTATCTCCAAAGACATTAAATTGATGTTTTTAGAAATTCTTTAATTTTTCTGCTACCATTTTTCTTGGTTTCTTCTTCATCTGTTCTTTTTTTTTTTTCATCTTGTTCAAGTATGATGGTTTTCTTTATAAAATATTTTTAAATGTGTGAAATAATATTTATGGTTTGTATAATACTACATCATTTTCAGCGGTATCATTATTTTGCTCATTTCTTTGATTTGCAGTGTGTTAATTGTCCTCATCACTAAGCTTTACCAGAATAATCCAAATATTTGTATTGGCACTACTCTAATACTGTCTACACCCTAATACTGTCTACTACTCTAATACTGTCTACACCCTTTCTATTTTGGAGTCAGAGTTAGATTTAACCTGGTAAACAGCTAAAAACAAAAAAGTCTGGGTTTATTATCCAGTTTTGAGTAAATATTCACCTTAGAGCAAAAAGTTTCACTATTCTGTGCCCAAAAGTATTTGTCCATGTAATGAATCATCAATAAACAATTCAAAAGTAAACAGTCAAAAGTAAACAATTCCAAGGAAACAAACTACCTTAAACTGGAATCTATTTTAAAATAAAATATTTGTGTCAATATATGTGTTTCTTTATTAATCATCAGTACCAAGAGATAATAAAAGATTTCAAATTGCCATAAATTCAAAGTATTCATGAACATGAAGAATAGGAAGCTACTTAATATATCAAATATTAATGATTACTTTTAGGGAAAAAGTAAAATTTTCTGCAAATATAACTCTGACTTTGACCATATTCATATTTAAAAGGGAAATGATATTTCAGCTACACATTGAAAAAATAAAGATTTATTTTCCCACTTAATTTAATGTGTCTCCTGAATTAAACCCTAGATTGGAGCACCTGCTGTAGTGTCATTCCATTGGATGTAAGTCTAACAATCTATCTCTTGGGCTAACATTTTGAAACTTTAATTGAATTCCATGAATAAATATGAGACCTAGAAATAAGGTTTTCAAACATCTCCAGCTTGCCCTTATACATCATTGCTCAAATGTGGGAATTGGGAGAAATAGAACTTATAAAAAGGAAAGAATTGTACTCTGCCCTTTTCAAAAAGTCATACCTTTAAAAGAGGGACAGCTGCTCAATTTTCTGCTTGATTCAGAACCCATATTTCCAAGAACAGCTAAAGATAATGATGAAAGAGCAGAATACATTCCCACTGTCTACCATATGATAAGGGCTGCTGCTGGATTTCTTGAAAATGCAACTATGTTATCTAGCAAAGTTTTGTTATCAAAGAATTCCACTATCAGTTTTCTTATTCCTTGTCTCTAAACATCTTGACATGTTAGGTGGCAATTTGGAATAGCTACATATGGTAGCTATTAAAATGTTTTACTAAACTAAAGTTATACCAAATTATTACATATTCACAACTAAAACATAGTTTTCAAGTATAGTTGATTTTTGAAATACTATCCTAAATCTATATCATATTAATTCATTATAAATATTAAAACTTATTATGGACAAAATGCATCAAATCTATCTTTAAGTATAGAATCTTGAAATGAGCTTTTCTACTAAGATGTTCAATGTTTTTATTGGTTTGGGTTACCTTAGTTCAAAATACACAACTGTAAACTTGAATGTTTTTTAATACTGATACATGCACATATACACACAGATGCTATATTGCACACAACCTATTCCACTCATGAATAAATATATTCTTTATGTTAAAATCACAGAACAGATGATGGATGGATGATAATCAATGTAGTTATATTTTCAACTTTTTTTTCCTCAAACTAGTATCCTGGTTCTTTTGACATCACTGAATGAGCAGTTAGTGTTGGAAAGAAAAAGTTTCATTGTATTTTTAAAACTGTGTATGTTATAAATTGCTTCATAGCTATCAACTAACACTTTATTCTTGTTTCTGCCTCATTACAGTGACACCCTAGGTCTGTTGATCTCTTGTTCAGCTCTGACAGAACCATAGAAAGAATGACCAATAACAAGTAACCATGGAAACCAAAGTCCATATTGAATTTACACAAAATAGAGGAAGTTATATTGCTGTGGAATTTCATTTAAATTAAGTTTTCTGATTATTTATGAATCTAAACTCTCTGGGAATAAAAAAGACACATTCTTCAAGCCAATAGGTTATATATACATCAAGTACAGGAATTATGCTTTATATAAGGGAAAAAGATGGAATTCATAAGGTAAATATATTCAAAAATTTCAAGAAAAGACAGAGCTTACTATCTCAATTGAAAATACTATTTAGCAAAGAAAGTAGCAAAGAAAGAACTCTCTCTGCTATCTAACTAAAGAAGGTAAGAAGAGTCATCTTAGAAACACTATTATCAGACAGATTCCTCAATTTGTTTTTGCTGCTCTTTTTCAATAGGAACTATTGATATCACAAAGGCTATCTTTGGGTGTGGTACTTAGAGAAAATATTGCCATCTTGGTGGGGGAGGGGTGCCCCTCTTACTTACTTCTACTTCAATCAGACTTACACTAAGGAGAAAACCAACAATCCAGCTGTAGACATCCAGGAGAGGAAACTTGCAAATAATGACATTGTACACTCATCACCTGGATATGGCCAGAAGTACGCATGATTCGAACTGCAAGAGACAAGACTAAGAGACTAACTATTGTGGTGACCTGTCATAGTGCTCCACCTACAATATCTCCAGGCCTGAGGAGTCAAGTCTTTGGTCCAGAGATATGTGCAATGTGAGCAAAAGCTCCCTCCCTCAAAAATGGGAGGAAACATATATAGATATGACTGCCACAGCATGCCAGAACTATTACCATGAGAAAGTAGAGGAACTGAATCAATCACCTCCTGGAGTCTGTCCCCACCAGGGAACTTACCCATTGCCAGTGACTGGGAGTTGGGTTTCCAATGCAGGATATCGGAACTATACAGAACAGAAGCAGCAACAAGGGATAGACAATGGCAAGGAGACATGACCATCACCTCCACCATAGGAAGCACTGCAACAAAAGAGACTGGAGAACCATATCACACATCCACCATATGAGAGGTTCCCACATGCAAAACCTGGCTACCTACGTCACAGAAAACTCTGGCACTCCCAGCAGCCTGGACTGCTTTGCTCCAGGAGCATAGGGTCTCACCCAGGAAGAGAGGATATTACTCCAGGAAAGAGACCAGTGAGCCAAGACCAATGACTCTCAGTGAGAGAGGAGTTGGAGTAACTGGAGGTAGAGGAGGAAGAGGGAAGGAGGAGGTAGATATAGGGAGGGCCTATAACAAGTATGATCAATGTAGTATGAATTTTTTTTAAATCTAAAATAATTTTAAATAATTTTAATTACAAAAATCTTTTTTGTAAATAATATATATCAAAACTATCTGCAAAATTAAACCAAATATAATCAGATGAATATAATGAAAACAAAGCAGGGTACAAAGATGCTTCATCCAAAGGATTTCTTTTAAGAGCTATGAAAGGTAGTCAAAGCTAAGAGGGATAGTGATTCAGGAATATTGTTGACAATTTATGGATTCCCACCTACTTATTTACGTAGACCTTCTTTCTAAATTCAAAATAGCTAAGGAAGAAGGTGATAAACCTATTTTCCCATCAGAATTTTTGCTCTAAATTCCTCTCTCTTTTGGATTCCCTTGGTTCTATTTTGTCCAGTACAAATATTCCCAAACATTGATATTTTTACTTATCTTTGACAACACAAGATGCTAAAATAAAATTACCTCTAAAACCCACAGGGGAAACATCTCAAATTAAAAATTTGAGATAAATATTTTATAACAGTACAACATATAGGAGTAAAAATAAAGAAGACTATGTAGTCCTCCATGAAATCAGGATGTCTCAATTATTATCACACCAAGGATCAACTACTGCAAAATTCATCAACTTAGACATTTCTCAAGGAAATGCCCTTACAAATTATCAATCAGGACATGTTGAAAGATATGATTAACTGGCTCCATCATTGTATTGAATCCAGGTATATATTTTAAAGTTGTTAGCAATAACTCAAGCACAAGGAGTTACTTCTGTTATTCAAAACCAACTGAGGATAAACTAAATATATTTATGCTATTTCAAACGTTGTGCTAACATGTAGAATAAGGCTCTCATTCTCAAGGAATGCAGTTGGCTTACCACCACATAAAAGTGAAGTGTATAAGAGATTATGCAGCTAGACAGAACTAACATGATGTGGAGATTTACAAAAGAAAAGATAAGTCCCAAGTAGAAAAAAAGAGAGAGCGTACTTTAAGGGATGAGAATTGAAATGTTTCATAGATATGTATAGTTCAAGAAGAAAATCATGTTTTTTTCCTTACTAGTCACATTCAGATGTCATTTTAAAATTGTGGCTATTTAACAGTAATATATTTTAAATATACATATAGTTAAAATGAGAAGTACTGAATGTGAATTATTTTCAGTCTATGAAACAGATGTTCTAGGAAATTTGGGATTTCATTGAAGAAGAAACAGATGCTAAAACAATTATTTTTGTTATGTGGGATGTTTTTTAAATGCTCGCATAACAGTTGAATACTTTAATATTGGTACCCAGATTTGTTTTCAAAAGCAAGACAATGAGAAATAGAATGTAAACATGCAGGCAAAAAGATAATTACACACTGCACTTTTTTGCTGGTGCTATTTTTATGAATCTTGAATTAGAAGGCCAGTTACATTTCTAATGCATCTTTTTGTTTTAACCCACAAACGTGAAAAGTTCTTCATTTAAGTGGTCTTTCTTACCTACAATTCTTTCAATAGATCAAAGAAATCTAAAGTAGATGCTGCTGTATTTTCAAAAATACCATTGTGTCATTAGGTTTTATGACAATTTCTAATGGATCTCAGAATATATTAATCCCATTTAATGAACTTTTTTGTTTCCCTTTAAGAAAATAACTGCTATTCAAGTACCATTATTTTACATCTGTGTCAGTGTTTTGACAAGAATGGATAGTTATGGTTTTGACAGTTAGGGTGACAAAGACTAGTTGGGTGTAGTCTCCAGAGTACTACCATCACCAAAGAACCCATAGTCCTTCACCATAGTTCAAAGTGTTCCCCTCCATCCCACCTCCTTGTCTTGTTTCCTAATCAATTCTTAAGAAGATATTAGGAAACAAATCGCTTCCTTTGCTGTACATGTTGCTTTCTAAAATACTAAAGAGACTACTATATTTTAGAATGCTTTAGTTTTTAAATTAAAATTAAATGAAACTTGAAATTCACTTACTTCATTACATTACCCTCATTGTAATTGCTTAATAAAGGTTGTATGTGGTTAGTAGTACCATCCTAGAGAGAATAGTTTTAACCTCTCTAGTTGAACATTAATGGTTTTCCATGGAATTTGTAGTTCATAGTTGGAGATATGTTAGTTATAGAAACAGAGTTGATAATAAAAAATATCTCCCTCCAAAGAGAGACACTGCTGAGCATTGCTTAACAATATGAATTAATCAGTTACATCTCAGACAACTTTTAATTTTCAAAAAATATATATAAGTTCCTTCAAACTAATTGTGAATTATGCTGTTGATCTTAAAATTCTCTTGTCATCCTGTAAAAAATAACATATATTCAAAATGTTTGATTTTAAAAACTTATTTCCATATGTAAAATCACTTACCTTTTGAGTTTACCTTGAATATTTTCACTTCAAATATTACTAAATTTTATCAGGAACACTGGCTATTCTACCTATTCTGGGTCAGCCACCTACTTACTGCATTTTTCAGACCTGTTACTCCATTCTATCCTCATATCCATGCACACCTCTATACCATAAGAGAAAATGTATCTTCTTAAATTACAGCAAAAGTAGAAATCATGTGCCACAATTTCTCCAACTTCCTACCTTTGCCCACAAATGTTTTATCATCATATAATCATATACCACTTTACCTCTTCTTTTACATCTCAGGAAAGTAGCATCCAACTCTCAATACATCTCTGAAACTTTAGAGCCCTTTCCTCGCGATATCTTTATCCCTTTCTTTTGTTTCCTTATTTTTAATATATAGCTGTTTCAGTATTTAAAAAATACTACATTTAATCCTTCCCTATATCTATTTCCTACCTTTTAATTTTTCTTCACAGTTTTCGCCCACAAAAAAAAAAATTCTCTACATATTATGTAATTTTATTTTTTTTTGAAGCCTACTTAGATATCTATCTGACTTCTACACAAGTGCACTGAATATGCTCTCACAGAGCTAATTTTATTGCTGCTATTGCAGATGCAGTGGATTCTTGAAAGTACTTACTCTGTCCCATCTCTCTCTGTGACCTCTGATTAACTCTTCTTTCTTCCTTGGTCTTCCTGATTTTGCTGTTTTTGCTAGATTTCCCCCAAGTATTCTGACTACACTGCTATTACACCTGATTTGATTTCATATTAAGAAACTAGTAATTTTTGTAACAAACTTTTAAATAATGTTCCCAACATTATAATATGAAAAGTGAACATAAAGTTTTCTTCTAAAAATCACTCATCCTGCTGAGTTGGTGAAAAAGACCAATCCAGAAGAATTGATTTTCTTTTACATGGAAGCTCATACTCCTGGAAATAAAAGTCTGTATTCTTTAAATGTGTCCTGAGAGAAACTTATGTAAAATTTTAATAGCGATAAAATCAGACTATTACCACACAATTGCACCATAAATACCAGTCATGGATATAATCATAGAAAATTGCCAGACAATTGCAACATTAAGATGCATCAATCACAGATACAATCACACAAATGACTACAATCAGTAGTAGAACTTAAAGCAATTACAACTTTTTAAAGAATTATTATGTGTGAAAATTGTTTATAGCAATACCATGTTTCTAACTTTTAAATAAATTTAAAAGAATTTCTCTGATAAATGAAGGTCTTACCAGTATGAGAGCACTTTTATGATAACCTGCAATTTCTCTCAAATGTCTTTTCCAATTAATTATCAATATATCTGAATGTCAAAATCTCAATTTCCTAGAAAAGACAGTTCCAAAATGTAATAGAGTACACTTGTACTAGAAAATTGCAAGACTGTGCTACAGAAAAAAAACATGATTTCTGAATTCTATAAAGAGATGCCATCAAAATCATAAGCTATTCAAATAGTTTTTAAAAAGTGACTTTCTAACTCTGTAAATAGTTATAAGAAATTAATAGCATTGTGTATTAAAAAAACAGAGATGTAATTTGAGGGAAAAGTTAAGTGACTAGAAGCTTATAAAAGAGAAAAGAGCATATCAATGACCTAACAAATTTGAGGTGAAATCTTCAAATGCTTTTTGAAATTTATTTTTTGTTTTATTCTTTATTTTTTTAATTTCTATTGAAAGAAGTCATAACAGATTTAGATATATTTACTTCATATCTCTCTACTTTTGAGTGAGATAAATTCTGATTTATTGAAATTATATTGTGCAGTATTGCCACAGTTGCATTCTAGCAGGATAGTATCTAGATATCAGTCCTTTTATCAAACTTAGACTCACACTCTGATGCTTTCCCCACAAAGGTAGCACAGCCTGCCATGGGTTAGTTCATGGCTCTGACCTTGCTAGGTCTAACATTTTCATGACAACTGTGACCAAATGCACTAATATCACTTAGAATCTGAAAAGTAGAGTGTTAAGGATATATGAGGAGTGGTATCTGTTCAGAGGCAACAGATCCCCCAAAATAAACTTCACAACAAAAGTTGATCAAAATTTATACTATCTATCAACTATAAAGCTGGAAAATAACAGAATGACTATGTTGGTAGCAGAACCCCAGGGAATACATGATGTAAAATAATTTGAGATATATATGTAAACAATAAAAATAAAGACCAATAAATAAATCTTAACCAAAACAAAAAACAAATGAATATCTGTTTTAATGGTCACATATTTTTAAATTTCAATGAAATATAAATGTTTATTTCTATATCATGACATCTAAAAAACCAAAATGCCTTGCTGTTATTTTTTCCTGAAAATATGATTTTTTTCACCCCAAAAGCAAGTTGTATATGACCAAAGCAAGACGGAAAAAGCTATAAGAAAACTCTCATGTACTGCAAACTTGAGACTACTGAGGCAGTGGATCACTCAAAAGTAGAATAAATGATCAGAATGGGTTATTGACATTGCCATTCTAGGACCTAGATCAAAATGATTCCTAGCACCAATTCTGCATCAAGCAATTAGCTAATTTTTTGTATTTTTGCCTTCTCATGCCACTTGATACAGTTTTAACCTTATTTCCATGGTCTAAATCAATACTATTACTCTATTGTCAATCAAACATTTGAATGTTAAATCGTGTTTCAGTATATATTTTAAGAAAGTATAATTACATAAGTAAATAAGCATATAAAGAATGTAGTAAATAAGCATATAAAGAATATAACTATACATACACACAAATAATTTGAATGACTAAGTTACTGGAAAACCCTTGCTATAAATTGCACATTATCGGAAATTTCTTTTTTTTATCAGAAATTTATTTAGATGTGATTTTTATTACAAAGGATATACACTAAGCAAATAGAGATATATTGCTTTTTTTTGAAAATTATTAATATCTATACACTGAAAAAAAAACTAACATTTGAACCTGGAAACAAAAATATTTCACAGGCCTTCAAATTAAAAATGTAATTTCACTTATTTTCCTGTCCATAATTTTGGTGTTATCAGTTCTTTAATGCCACTAAACATCTTGTCATGTCTCATGTTACACTGGCAAACCTATCAATGTGTTGAAGAGCTTTGTTTATGTATCAGGCACTTTACCAAATGTTTTTGCATATATTATCTCATTCAATCCTTCTGGCAGCAACCAATTGGAGAATTCATCATTTTCCCTATTTTAAAGATTAGAAGATCATAGCTTAGAAAAGATAAATGCAACTAATTATCAGAAAAGGTGGAATGCAAATCAAAATCTGACTCCAAAATCTGTACAACGAATGTCTTCAATAAGTGAATACACTAGCTTAGTTGCTAAGAAAAAGAAATAATTCAACTTTCAAGAATACATTGCAATATAATTAAATGCAGGTATTTCTAGCAATCTGAGTTAATAAGTTTAAATTGAGCAATATTTTACAAAGTAGCCAGTTCTCTCAAAGTCAATAAAACAAAGAAATTCTTAAGATCAACTCCACATTAAAACAAACATGTAAAAGACAATAAAAGAAAAATATGACAATAATACTGTACTGGAAATGAAAAGTCATTGTGAAAAACAGTATTAGTATGATAGAATAAATTCAAATATGAACTAAGACTAAATTAGATTACATCAATTTTAAGATTTCTGATTTTATAATTATATTATAATATACAAGAACTTGTGCTATTTTTACAACTACTCTAATTTTGAAAATTTCAAATTATAACAAAATAAAACACTGCTGATATATAAAAATGAAGAAAAAAAACTGAATGATAAAACTTTATAAATTTCACTTTCTACAAATATATACACTAACTGAATAAGGAAGACCGTTAATAACTAAACTTCCATAAATTTTTTTGGAAAAAGTACTTTATTATATCTTTAGGGGCATTATAGTCAATTAGTACTTTTTTTTTTGTAGTCTCTCAGAGTCTAATAGAAAAAGAGTTGGGTAACCCTATGAGTTGATTCACATGTGCTCCACCTATTTTGAATTAAAATATAAACCTTTGAAAATATATTGATAGTTATATAAGTGCTATATAAGTTTATTGCTATTGTATTTTAAATATGCTCTCCTGATATTTTAATCTCCATGTATGCTGATATTTTAATTAGTGGAATGAAATCCAGTTGTTATTAATTTTGAATGATATCTAGATTCCAGCAAAGACTCCAAATGAGGAGAGGAAGAAAGTTACTGAAACTGTAAATTATTTCCCAAAACTATAAAAGTATATACAGATATCAGAATGTAGCTATTCCACAATATTAATAGATTACGCATAAGGCATTTAATGTAAAAATGTAGTAGTA
>PVHY01006037.1:0-77753 GCA_004024945.1 Uropsilus gracilis
AAAAAAAAAAAAAAAAAAAAAAAAAAAGCAAGGATAAGAGAAGGGAGAAGATAAGAATGGCAGACTGAGAGAACAGGCCCACGTGGCCTGACCAGGGGATATCCCCTAAAGAGTGAGCTGGAGGTGGCAAGGAGCCATGGTGACCGGCAGAAGAGTAGGTGATGTGGAGAGTGTGGCACTGTAGCAAGATGGCATGGAAAGCTGGTACCTGGAGATGGCCAGGGATTTGGAAAGCTGATTTGTGCATCAGCAATTGTGGAAAAAGTTTGAAGCGCCTTGGAGAAGTGGAGCAGCGTGGAACTCTGGAGAAAGAAGTGAAACAAAGACGCCAGAGAAAGACTGGACTTGGCAGTGCCTGCCTCCGTTTTGGAGGGATAAAGGGCACCATCTTGGACATGTGTCTTTAGGAACTTTGGGACTGAAAATGGTGACTGGCCACTTGTTGGCTCTGAAGACATCATTTTGCTTGTTAATAAGCCGGGCACGTTGGCTCGTGCCTGTAAGCTTCAGCCTATGAAGCAGCCAGGGCTAGGGATCGCGATTCGAGTCTCACCTGGGACCCATAGCGAGACCTAGTCCCAAAAAATATCTGGCCATGGTGGTGTGCACCTGTAATCCCAGCTCCTGGGAAGCTGATGCTGGGGATTGCTTGAGTCTGTGCCCCCCCCGGGCAACGAGAGCCTGCGGTTCCATGGGCAAAAATAGTGAGACCTACTCTCAAAAAAACTTTTTTTTTCCTTGTTAATAAAACCCTGTTGTTGAACTGCATTTGAGTGGCAACTGCCACGCACATGTGAAGCAGACGTGTGGTTTGTTGGTTAGCAGCTTTTACCCCCTTTCGTCCTGGTATCAAGGGGAAGAAAGAAAAGAGAATTGGTGGGAGACAGAAGGTCGACAGAAGGTTGAGAATAGTAGCTCCTGCAATAGTCCCAATCTCCACAGAAAGATAAGCTTTCTTTTCCTTCATGGGTTTGTTGGCTTTGATTTTCAGTCTTTGAAGGTTAATAGCAGTCTGGATAGAGGCATGTGTTCTTGGTTCTCAATTAGCAAACGGTAGGAGATTTGTACTTGCCCTGGAAGCTCTTGGGGAGGATTTAAAAAACCGGTGAATCACCTTTTGTGTTCATGGCTGAAAACATAATAGCTAATATAAAACACTCGTTATATTTTCTAGGTTGGAGAGAAAGATTTTTTTCCTTCTGAAATCAGCTTTGGCCATGACAAAGCCTTTGTAATGTGAAACTTTGAAAAAGTTACCAATTAAAGTCTTACCAGAATCCTTGATACAGATTTCCCAAATTAGCAGGGGTTGGCAGGTAGCAGAGTGTAGTAAGAGAACACTCCCCCTCAAAGGAAGTGTGGGAATCCAGCAAGGAGAGGCACCTATCAGGCTTAGGCATCTTGGCTCACTGCATTTCCTACAAGGATACAGCTTCGATCAGGGAGAACAGATTGGGAATAAAAATGGATTGCTTTTCAAAACTAGAGACAATTACATGTAGACAGATCAAGAAGCCTTTGGGAATCTTGTGTTTGAAATACTAGGGTAAATTATTTCCTAAAAATGGAGAAAAGAGTATTAAAACCCCAAATCACTCACACACTTTGCATGGCATTGCTATAATGCCTCACATCTATTATTTTATGTGGTTCCCATTAAAATCCTACAAAGAAGGAACTATTATTAGTAGTGCTGCTACTAATACAAAGCCAAGACAGAAACTACAGAGGTCACAGGGTGAGGTAGAGGTGGAGCTAGGATTAGAACTCAGGTAGTCCCTCCTGTGTAGGGGAAGTAGGTTAGTCAGGGTTTTTCCTCCATTAGCCTGTAACTGGCACCTGAGATATTGCATCTTCCCCATGATTGTGCAAACAGTGGGTGTGCACACTTAGGCCAAGTAGAGAGGGGATAAAAGGGGATCGAGAGCACAATAGAGACAAGTACGAGAGAAAGAGAAATGGAGAGACACACAGAGAGAGAGAGAGAGACACTAGAAAAAGAGTGTGAAGATTTCTAGGGCACCAGGCAGCTCATCTGTCTGGCCCACCCTCCCCAGCCCTGACCCTGGCCTGCCCGTCCTGATGTGTCTGTGTAAATACTAAAACCAATACAGAACCTATGCAGATTGATGAGCATGATGCTTAAAATTGGCAATGAGGATTGGTTATATTACATCCTGATTTGGGAGTCAAAGCTGTAACCACTTTGTTAACAGTTTGAAGCTGGTAGAGGGCTTATGTAGGGTAAATGGTTAATCAGCGTCTTTACCCTTCTGTGTATTATTCCCTACCCATGATTCTACATATCTGGTTCAGTGAGTGTGCACATATGTGAATGGACTTATCTGGGTCTAGGAGGATAGGCTAAAAGGCTTGTGTCACCCTGGGGGAAGAGAGAGAGCACAAAGAGGAGAGTGTGAGGGGAAAGCAAATGAGAGTTAGAACTCGAGAGGAGACTCAAGTGGCTGTGGTTTGGTTTGGTTTGGTTTGGTTTGGTTTTTGCTGGCTGCTTTTCTCCTGTTCATTATTAAAAACTCTATGAAGATATTTCCAAGGACTCTGACATTCTTTAGCTGCTAGAACCAGGGATGAACCTACCCAGATTAAGATGGCTGCAAAACACCATATACCACGCCTAACATCAGGGAGGCTGTGCACCAAGCAAGCACCTGTCCACAGCCAGCAAATAAGTCCTGGCTTGACAGAGCTTGAGTGCCTTGGAGTAGCTTGTCTGAGAGTGATAGGCTTTTGCAGAAAGAATTTTGTGGGGTAGGTGGGTGGGGTGAGGCAAAGAGGAGAATGATCCTAACTGTGAAGAATAGGATGCATTTCACACACAGCACCAGGAAATCAGACCTGATTCTTCCTTTCAAGATCCATTTTCCCCTCACTGAGCACACTTAAAGGGGAGAAAATTAATTTTGTCCATTGAGAAAGGGCACACTGTAATGAAAAACAACTTTAAAGACACTTCAGCACATAAAGTCTGAGCTACATCACTGACAATGGTTTACAAGTTTATTTTCAATTTGTGGTTATGCTGAGCAGACATTTGGGCAGTGCAGCAGTAATTCAGGCAGCATCATCTGCTGAGCATCCTTCTGTACAGGAGTGTATTGTCACAGACGATCAGGTGCAGAATTATCCAGACACATTATCTGCAAAATGGCCAGGCAGGAAAATTTTCAAAATTATTTTCCTCAACATTTTTGCTAAGTATACAATTCTAAGATAGCAGATTTCTTAGCAAAGACTTTTTTTCTCCATGAAAAGAAAATTTAACTTTGAACAGAACAAAGAAGGCACAGGCTTTTAGTCCATATTGGAATTCTAGCTCTGACACTTGAAAATTGACAGTCTTGAATAAGTGACATGAATCCTCTGAACTTGACTTCCTTATGTATAATGTGGGGAAAACAGGTCTTTTATTAAATGGAACCATGGGGGAAATTAAGGGAAATCATAGCCACTATCTTCTATGCTACATTAATAGGATTTTTTTTGTTTGTTTCACTATAGTGTTCCCAGCACTTAGCAGAGCAATGACATATAACAGGTACTTAATAAATGGTACAAGTGAATGAATTTCCAAGTAACATTTTATTGAAACTGATATTTACAGACATATCAAGCATTTCTTATTTATTTCTTCCAAAGAAAAACTAGCTCTTTTCCCTACTTCTGCAGCATGTTGATGTGTATCTGTTTCAAATCACTTTTTGGTTTAGGTTTTTTGTTTCCCACATCCTGTGTCTTCTGCTTCATTGAATTATTCCCTGTTTTGTAATAACTCATTTACATTGAGCTTATTGAAGCTAATAATTGTATTAGTTTCATGTCTAACATCTTTATCCTAGTCTGCCATTGACAATTAAAAGGATTGGTACAGAATTCTAAGGTATAATATTTCCTCTCAGGGTTATAAAAGCAATTTTCTCTAGCTTTTACTATAACCTGTTATTGCTGATTAAAAGAAATTTAGGTAAGTATGAGGAGAAAGATTAAAATATAAATGTAAAAATGTGGGCACATGTAAGAAGAAAGACTGAAAACCACAGAGATCCTACCACCAGACACAACTCTATTAGCATTGTGATTATGCATATCTGGCATGCACACACATGCCTAAAATTTTGTGTTGTACAGAAAATTTCATATCATGACTGCTTAACTGTGCTCCTCATTACAAATAACCAAGTTACTTTTACTGCCCCTCTCAACCCTAATGCTGAATGATCCTATGACTTGTTAAGGCGAGATTATGACATATGGATGATTTCAGTAAAAGTAACAGAGAGTTAGGAGTTGATTTCATTGATAGAAGCATAAAATAGAACTGTGGCAAAGGGAGATAAGGTTAACTACCTGCCAAATACTTTTCATTTAGGGACACAGAAGGTTCTCAGTGAGTATAAGAGAATCAAAGACATGTTACAGATAAGGTTCAATAAATCATCTGAATATAACCTACAGTCAGTGTGCTACAGAAAATGTGCTAGGAATGGTGAGAAGGGCAAAGCAGGGCTTCTGGGGGAAAAAACATCATATGCAGAGCATTGTGGATGAAAAGAGGCTACATATAAGCAAAGTGCTTAGGGTCCTAAATGGGATTCAGTTTCCCAGCACCATTTGCAGAGGCCTATAATTAAAGATGACAAGTGATTACAGAGCACAGTCACCCACCTGAACACACAATGTCCTTGGTGCTGTAAGAGGATGTAGGCTAGGAAGAAGTGGGAAGCAAGTAAAGAAGAAAGGAAAGAAAAATAGAACAAGAAGCGAGGTGTGCTTCTTGCATGTCAGCTCCATCTGAGAATGAAAACCAAAAAACACTTAGACAGCAAAGATAGCTTCTGGTTTATGGTAGAGGTTCCAATTCACCTTCTCATTTTTCCCATTGCAGTAAAAATGAAAGATTATAACCATTTACAACATTATGGCAGCACTGGAAATCGGAAGTAAATACCAACAATTCGACACTTTGAAAGGGATTTCTGCTAAACAAATCCCACATGAGGTCATGTGATGAAAAAAAACAACAGTGTGAGCAAACGCTTTAAAGCGAAACAGAATATCCAGAAGAGTATAAAGGAGTGGAGGAAGAGAAAGATACTCCAGTCTATGCCTTTGTCTTCCTGAATCCTGAATCCTTTCCTTAAAGATATGTCCTAAGACTAAAAGTAGCATATACATGCACTCTAATGCACATCTATAAAAATGTCATTGATACCTCTTCTCCCACTTATGTAGAGATGCTCTGTAGTTCAATGAGGCATGGTAAAAGCAGACAGGTGGAGGATGATGTAATTAATGAAGGAGATTTCAAACAGTATAAATAGGAAGCTTTAGGGATTAATGTAATCTTAGGATTGCATTTTTCATGCTTTTCCTTGAAATTTCAGAGAAATTTTCCAGATAAAACTTAGAGGCAACTTCTAATATGATAGTACAGGAAACAGTACAGTCCTCCCTCAGTTCAGGAGAGCTGTCATAGATCACTTGTTAGACTCAACAGAGAGTAATTTCTCCATGTCAAGATCTGCCAGGGAGTTGCTTTAATAAGGAGGATGGGTGAGCCATTAGTTCCTAATATTTTATCTATTAAAGTTATATCCCATGGACTAGAAAATCAAGAGAAATTAAAAAGGGCTGTATAATTTGAGGGATATGGTGGGAATTGTCATGGAATACACAAGAAAAAATTAGAATTTGCTTTCCATTTTCCTATGTTTTTCTCAGTCAAGAGATAAAAGATAAAATAAGCTCCAATATAGAATTGTTTTAAATAATAAATTACTTTAAAGAAAGTCAAAGTTACAGACACATACAATATATAGTATAGACAATGTATATTAAAAGCTACATTGAAACTAATAAAGAGCAGAAATGTTATTACCAAATGGGGATTAGTGATTTGAAAGACAAAATGTGGAGGAAAGAGGTAACTTGAAATGTGTGGTACATAGGGAGAAGTCAGAGGCTGCAGAAGAAGCATATGAAGGGTGATGAGCCTGAAGAGCAAGTGGGAAAAATGAAGCTGAGCTTGAGAACAGGAAATCCCGCAGTTAAGAAAATGGGCCAACAGACATGGATTCCAAATTGATGTGTTCTGAAAAAAATACTGTTTTAAGCTTCAGGTGTATCACCTGTGTCATGGGGATAATAACCATTCCTGTTGTGTATGGTTGTTTAAAGCATTGTGTCTGATGACGTGGTAGCACTAGAAATAAATTTGTTGAGGGGAGTATGTGAAGATCACCCACATAGATATATCCCAATTTGCTTTTAATCATAAAACTAATTGTTGTTCCTTTGTACTCTATATTTTCTGATTGGGAAATGATAGAATTTTTTTTTAAATTCAAGAATAAAGAGAGAGAAGAAATCATGCATGTAGGAAACTAGAGAGATGATGCTGTCAAAGGAAGAATATTATTCTGATTTCAATCTTCTTTCCTCTATTAAAAAAAATAGATGATATGTACCACATCTTTTTCATTCAGTCATCTGTTTTGGGACATTTGGGTTGTTTCCATGTCCTTGCAATTATAAATAGTGCTGCAGTAAACATCCGGGCACAGGTGGCCCTTTGTATAAGCATTGAGGTCTCCTTTGGGTAGAATCCCAGAAGAGCAATTGCTGGGTCAAACGATAGTTCCATTTCCATTAGTTTGAGGGTCCTCCACACAGCTTTCCATAGTGGCTGGACCAGTTTGTACTCTCACCAGCAGTGTAAGAGTGTTCCTTTCTCTCCACATCCATGCCAGCCAGCACTTGTTATTGCCCACAGAATGGAATATTAGTCACCAATTAAAAATTACAAATTTGATGATTTTACGATAACATGGATGTACTTAGAAGAAATCATATTAGCAGAAACAAGTCAGAAGGAAAAAAACAGAAACCAAATGGTTTCACTAATATATGGGATATAGGAAAAATAAAAAAGCCATGAGGAAAAGTCAAAACAAGCGAACAACCAAACTGAAGTACACAATGGGTGGGAGTGGGTGGGAATGGTCAGGGAGGAAAGGTGGTGGACGAACCCTGGGGATTGCAAAGATGTGAAATTTATATATAAATAAACTACTTAATATAAAAATAGATGATAATAACATCCATGGAATTTTTTCTTTTTTCTTATGCAAAATATAATTCAGAAAATACTTAGTTTTCTAGAGAAACTAGTTGGCCTCTGATTATTTTGTTTCCAGTCATCTCCTCAGTTGACCCTACAACCATTTTAGCTTATTGCTGCTGTCACAGAACTACAAACTTGCAACAGAAAACAATGTAAATTTATTATCTTACAATTTGTAGACTAGAAGTCCCACCCATTTCATCACTATTCTGACCTGGAGATCTTACCATACTGTTTATGGGGGTATTGTTTCTTTTTTAAAAATAGTATCATGATACTATTAAATATTAAATATACTGTGGTATATTTAACTAGTCCCATTTTGACCAACATTTGTACTCTTTTCAGTAGTTTTAGAGGTGAAAAATTAATTAATATGTTCTTTTTAATACTAATTTATTATTTTACTTGTGGTAACATTAGGATTTTCTCTTTCAGGTATCACCTTATAGGGTACCCACGACAAATCATCCTTAGTACACCACTGTATTCCTTTGTGCTTCCTTCACTGTTTGTTCCTACTTCTCCCTTTACTCCCTTTTGATGCTTCCATTTTACAATCAGTTTTCAAGAATTTAAGGTTGTCTTTCTATGGTTCTTAGGTTGGTTCCTTTATATTCCACATATTAGTAACACAGTCTGGTATTTTTCTTTCTTCTGACTTATTTCTCTTAGCATTCTCTCTTTTAGTTCATCCATGTTGTTGCAAAGGACATGAATTTATCTTTTGTGATTACTGAGTAATATTCCATGGTGTATATGTACCCCATCTTTTTTTCCCACCCATCTGTTTTTGAGCACTTTAATTGTTTCCATATGTTGGTTCTTGTAAATAGTGCTACTGTGAACATCAAAATGCAGTTTTCCTTTCAAATTTGAAGCACTTGCTTTTGTATTTTTGTGGTAGACATCAGGAGTAGAATTGCTGGGTCATTGCAGATCCATCTTTAGTCTTTTAAGAAACCTCCATACTGATTTCCATAGAAGTTAAACCAGTCTACATTCCCAACAATAGTATAAAAGCTTTCCTTTTTCTCTATTCCCTTCCCAGCACTTGTTTTTTAGTTTATTTCCATATGAATCATTCTCACTGGTGTGAGGTGGTAGCTTGTTATGGTTTTCATTTACATTTTCCTGACAATAAGTGACAATGAGCAATTTTTGAAAAAAAAAAAAACATTTTTTACATGTGCTTGTTGGCTATCAGTATGTCTTCTTTGCAGATTTGTTAAAAGCAAAACATTTATGTCCCACCAAATCTATTTTATATCTCATTTCTCTTTTTCAGAGGTCAATAGTAGTATACTCTTGGGTATTTTGACTGAACTTCTATGATAAAAATAAAAATACATTAAGTTGATCAAGAGATGAATAAAAATATTAAACTCAGTATGAGAACCCAGACTGATGGCTAGAATGGAAAGTTTTTAAACAAAGGCTTGAGCAAAAATAATTTATGTGATATAGCTATTAACTAAATATATATTTCAAATATGTAAATTAAAAGAGAAGACCATAATACTAAATTAATAATCATTTGAAAATAATCTGAATATGAGTTCTCTTTCATAATAAACATTAGAACATATTTTCAAGTGAGTGGTAATTTAAAAATTGCGAGATTCTTTAACCTATATAGACAAAAGTCAGTTCTCTGTTTTTCTTGCTATGTAAACTCAAAAAAATATCAAAACATGTCAACATAAAGATTACCTCAAATGGAATTTAAAATCAGCTGACCAATTTACAAGTTACCAAAGGAAAATGATACATCTCCATAGTTATCCTTAATGGGAGGAGGAAAAAGCAAGGTCATTGAGAAAAATATCAAAGAAAAATAACAAGACAAACTTCAAATATATGAGAAGGGAATAACAGCACTTTCAATAAGGTGAAGAGTTAGAACTTAAAGAGTCAAAATGAAAAGTGAGATTAAAGGAAATATTAACCAAATAAATAGAAGTTAACTGAATTGGGGAAGAAAAGATCATCAGTGTAAGGAAGCTCAAACTGGCAATGCTACCAGACCATGAGAAAAAAATCTGGCAAATGTCATCTATGAGATGAAAGACAGAAACATATACTAGATAGAAGATGACTAGGGACTGGAATTTGTAGCTCCTTCAGATGTGTATTAGGAAAAGTGGAGCATATGGGACTTATTTCTAAGTGAACTACTTTCAGATTACCAGGCAGATACTAGAAGAGCTGTGAGTTCTGTATTGAAAAAAGAAGGTACATGTATGAGTTGGGAAAGGAACAAGGTCAGAATTTAAAATGAATGTGTTCCAAAAAAAAACTGTGAGAAGAGATTTACTTATGGTTTTTTCATACAAGAAAGATGGCATAAGGATATCACCACCTTGAGAAAAAAACAGAATGGAAACAAAAGTAAAGTCCAACATTAAAATTTAAAATTATCAGTATGTATGCTTCAATTTTAGGGAAAAACATTTTTTAAGTATCTACTTAAGGAGACAAAATTCACATGAAAAGAATTTGGCTAGCAGCATTGCTACTAGCAATTAATTCACAAGATGGGAAGAAGTTATAAAATGTGAAGGGGAAGGCATTATTTTTCTGATGATGTTATGAAATTAACCAAAATTAATTTATTAAAATCTGGGAATTCAATCAACATTTTTATGGAAGAATTAATTCCCTGTAACTATAATATTTCAAAACTGAGGGTGATCTTTAAGAACATTCTGTACAAGTGCTATATTAGAAAATGAAAACATAAGACAACCTATAAAGAATAATAAAGGCACATTAAACAAGTCAGCTTTTAAAATGGCCAGTAGCGGTTGGCAATGTCAAAAACAGTCCATTTTCTCAAAAAATGAATAAAGACAAAGGTTTGGCAACTAATTAGAAAAAGTAGATGGAAATTGAGAATATGAGAAAATGTTTTCAAAGTAGAAGATATCCTTGTTTATTAGAGATTGCAGCAAAAAGAAAAAAGGAAACACAGAAATCAAATTAATATAAAGCTTTTACACTTAGGTATCTGAGAATAAGAAGGTGTTATGAGCCAAATAAATTTTAAAAATGATTTTTAGATGACATGGAAGATAAATCCACAAATGACATGGCAAGTTAAGGTAGGGTAGAAAGGATGAGACTGTAGATAAGAGGGGGAATTCTGGCATCAGCGGCTTGTTTGATGAAGAATAAAGGGAGTGATGAGCCAAGGCAGAGGCACAGGTGAACTGAGCCTGAGATTTTTAATAGCTTCTGATCTTGCTGTTTGGCAGCTTGTATTTTTTTCTAGTAGTGCAGAGGCCCAGAAACTGAAGCAGGGAAAAATCAAAATGAGTTGCCCACAAGCCACTGGATTTTCCCCCAGAACAGGGAGATTTCAAATTAATTTTGTCACTGCTCCCTTATGCAGTCACTCCATTAAGACTGAAGAACCTTTTTGCCTGGGTTGATGGTTCCTTAACTTCTGGCTTCATAACCTGCAATTTTGGAAATAATCTTTTTTAGAAGTCTTCAGAATAGATAGGTACCTGGCTCCTTGAAGTGATCACTGGGAAGTATTCCAACCTGAACTATCTCCCGGTCTCTGAAGTCATGTCAGAGTTTCATCATTAAGCTCCAGGAGACTGCTTGCTCTGCCTAGTTTCACACGTGCTCTTCCCATGACCTGTCTGATCAAGCCCTCTTTATCCTACACAGATTGGCTTAATGATTCCCCAAGGAAGTCATTCTGACAACTCTTCACAGTACTAGCACAGCTATAATAATATACCTCTATCCAAAATAATGTTTTTAAAGATTTACCAGATTATCAAGATGAGAACTATCTATATTTGATCACTAATGAAACATCAACCTAGAGCAAAGTACTTTGTAATACATGTGAATATGTGGTTGTAGGATAAATGAGTTTTTCAGGGTTTTTACCCTTCAGCCGTTAGTCCTTATGGTCAGCACCTGTGGTATTGTGTCCTCTCCATGATTGTATGCATGGTCCCAGTAAGTGTGCGCATGTGTGAATGGGCCTGGTCGGAGGAGAAAAAGAGGTGGTGTCACCCTGAGAGCACTTGATGGCAGAACATGAGAGTGCTCCAAAGAGAAAGCTCAAAGAGTGTGAAGATTCCTGAGGGTCTGGGGGGCTTGCCTGGCTCTCAGCTCACCTGGCTCTAGCCCTACCCTGCCCTGCTTTGTCCTGACTTGCCCTACCTGGTATGTGTAACTGATAGAAGCACTAAAGAACCTATGCCTGTGCACTGCAATTGGCATCATGGACAGGATACTTGCACTACAATGATTGAATGAAAATATAGATATCCCTTGAAGGAATGATACTTTAAAGCAGTGCTAATCAGTGTGTGGACCTTGAAACAGCATTATCTGAATGAGCCAAGCAATTAATGCTTTAACAAACTTTTCAGATGATTTTGATCTCTGCTAAGGTTGAAGTAGGTTATGCTTAGACAGTTGGCATAATACTTGGTGTTGAAAGCTTTCCCTCTAATATCAGGAATTTAAAAAAGGTACCCACTCTTATTCAACATAGTGCTGAAAATCCTTACCATGGTGATTAGCAGGATAAAGAAATAAAAGGCAGCTAATAAGAGGAATAGGTAAAAATGTGTTTTTGCAGATGATATGACCTATGTAGAGAATATACTAGAAGTCTACCCCACAAAAATAGCTGTTAAAATTTATTAAAGTCAGTAGAGTTGCAGGATACAAAATCTTGCGTATAAAAATCACTCATATTTTATATAATAGCAATTAACTGCTCAAAACATTAAGAAAATGATTCCATTATAACAGCATCAAAAAGAATAAATATTTTCAAAAATTAACCAAAGAGATAAAAAAATATGTACATTGATAACTATAAAATGCTGATGAAAGAAATCAAAGAAAATACAAATAAATGTAAAGACAACCTGCATCAATGGAGTAGAGTGAAGTTGTTAATGTCTGTTTTACCCAAAGCAACCTACAAATTCACTACAATCACTATTAAAATTCTAATATTTTTCACACCAAAAATAGAAAAACTACCCTAAATTCATATGAATTCTCAAAAGTCCCTGAAAAGCTAGAGAAATCTTTAGAAAGAAGAAAAAGATGGAGATATAAAAACCCTGATCTTAAACAATATTACCAAGTACTTACAACAATATCGTATTAGCATAAAAAACACACATAGATCAATAGAACAGGATGGAAATTGTAGAAATACACAGTGTTAACAACTAATTTTAAACACTGAGCCAAGATTATACAAAGAGGAAAGGATAGAATCTTCAGAACTGGTGCTGGTAAAAATGTAGTCATTTACAAAAGAACAATATGACATCTACCAATTGCTAACTGTGTACAGGCCTCCCAAAACATACCTGTCTTCCAAATGCAATTTATAGACACTGTTTATAGACACTGTTTAGGGTGTTATTGAAGGCAGCACAGATGCTTGGGGCTTTTTGGAGGGCACTCCAAGAAAGGTCCAAAACAGAAAGAGAGACTGTAATGCCTTGTATCTATCTGATATTTCTCATTAGAATTGGCTGTAGAGATGGGACAAAAAAAAAATTTGATTTTATCAGCTAGATCAATTTTATCTGTCTAGAAGTAGATTTGATATAAAAATCTAATCAATACAGCCCTTGCTTTTAGAATTCACTGGGGAATTAGACATAGAAATTTAGCAGAAGAAAGTATAATACACTTACAACAAAATTACAGGTTTTTACTCTGAATATCACCTCACCCCCAAATTATACTAAGAGAAGCTGAAATTAATGGTTTGAAGGATCACATTTTGTTTTGTCTAGTTTCATTTCTAGACAGTTCTTTTCCTTTAGCAGTTATGTAATTGCCCAAACCTGTATGGAAATAGCCACATCTTTAAAAACAACAACAAAGCAAAGCAGAAGCTAAAATCAAATCCCAAAACAAAACACACACACATATCAAGTACTTTCATGCCACTCTTCTCAAAATTAGAATACAACCAAAGAACCAACAAACTCACTTCAGCCTCAGAAGCTGACAAATGAAGAATTTAATCAAAGGGAAGTCCTGGCTGAGATGTAAAAAAACAAATCTTGGGAGTTCTTTATAGGGATTGTTTTTAGAGAAATGGTTTTAATTTCTTAAGAGGCTTTATAATGATAGCTTGTGTCTCCACATCATCTAGTAAAAGGACAACAAAAGCTCAAAGAAATTCTTGTAGAATTCACACATAAAAATACTAATGAGACAGTTAAATTACCCATTGAAGGAGCGAAAAGTAAAATTGATAGGTTTTTAGTGAAAGAAATGTTCATGTATCCCAAGCAAACAGACTGCTGAGTGAATAAAAGAAAGAAAAAGAATATTCTAGGTTTTTTTTTTTTTTTTTTGGGGGGGGTGTAGGTGGAAGTATGTGTGTGAAGGAGGCAACCATTCTGTGAGGAACTCTTGAAAATGAACAGTTACAGAAATCTGTAGGCAAAATGAAGGTCCATGTGCAACACCAGAAGGCAAACTGGGACTCTAGGACAAGAGTGAGTCCTTTGACCCATTCCTGGCTGTTAGAGAAAAGTATCCAGGAGCATATGAGGACAATGACTGAGTTTCTTTCTGGGCCCAAAGTCTTGAGGACTCCACCATAGGGAAACTACATGTTTTTTAGAACTTTGCCAGAGTATTGGGGGAGTATTGGCAGGTCAAAAGGAGTTCAATTCTAATACTCCCCCACCCCTCAGCTTTTTAAAAAGATTTCTTTTTTTTTTAAGAGCAGTTTTAAGTTGACAACAAAACTGAGAACAAAGATTTCCCACAGACCCTCATATCTTCCCCAATCATCATCATTCACCAGAGGAATACATTTATGATCAAAGGTGAACCTCTGCTGACACCTTTCATCAATTATAGTCTATAAATTACATAAACATTCACTCTTGGTATTGTACATTCTATGATTTTGGACAATTGCAAAACAATATATATTCATCATGGCTGAGCACCAAACTGAAGCACACAATAATGGACAGGAGGGAAAGGGGGGGGGATGGGAGGGGGAGTAAACCCCTGGGATTGCAAAGATGTGAAATTTACATATAAATAATTTTTTTTTAAACGGGGGAAGGAGATCGAATGATTTACAGTAGGGTCTTATGAGGATTTAGGGGGTGGGTTTAGTGTGGTATCATACTAGAAAAAGTATTCCCCTAATCATATACAGTGTTGCAAGTAAATGCTACCTCAATAAAAAGTTATAAAATTAAAAAAAAAAACAATATATATCCATCATTAAATATCACACAATATTTGAAGTAACTTAAAATTCCTCTGTGAGGATTCCTCTGCTTAACTGAGGTCAGGGTTTTAGTGTCAAATATTTAAATTTTTTTTCTATTTAATTTTAGAAAAAGTTCACAAGTAAAAATAACATATGAAAGCTTTAAAACATCAAAAATGTAGAAAAGCACAAAGAAAAAAGTCTATAATCCTTCCTTCAAATATAATGATTTTAATATTTATATACATTGCCCAGACTTTGTATAGCTACATGGGTATGGTTAAAGATATGTGAAAAGATATTGATGCTCAATCAAACTACATGATCTATTTGGTAACTGACTTTATCTGAATATATGTCATATAGTTTTAGTATCACTCTACCTTTTAAACATCTTGTTAATTCATTAAATATTTTATTGATCTGATTTTAATGTTTATATGGCATGTTTTGAGTAAAGAGTAATTTAATCAACCCCCAATTTTGATGATTATTGTTGCAGAAGTCTTTGTAAACACTTTTGATTTTTTTATTGGCTAGATCATTCATATTGGAATTGCTATATCAAACTCTACACTCATAAATCAAGAAATATTTTTTTTAATTCGTCATAACTTCCTTTATTGCCATGGGTACCGGGAAGTTCAGAATTAAACTTTGTCACAGTCACAGTTATTACATAGCTTGCTAGGTGGTTGACAGGGTTACCACCAACTCAGTTTAAAGAGTTTTAGTTCAAGGAAATACTCCTTTTAAAAATATATATATAATTCAGAGAGACTGAAAATGAATAAAGAGCTAGGACACCAGAGGAGTAAAAACAAAAAGAAAGAGGTCATAATCTTAATATCACAAAAGGTAAAATTCAGGACCAGGTGCAGTAAAAAAGACATAGATGATTACTTAATAGTATTTAAGGTGCCTGGTAATGTGATAAGGATGAATATCTCTGAAACAATTTACTTGGAAGCAACATTCATAACATATACTTCAGGAATTAGAAAAGATAAAGAGAGAAATGCATTTGCATGAAAAACTTAATTCATTTTTTATAAGACAATGAGTAAGTGAACAAAACAATAAATATGGATATCAAACTCCATAGCCACACTCCCAGTAATATGAACACAGAGTGCTCCCCAATAAACTTCATCCATGCAAGTTTCCATGTAAGAATCTGTTTCCCCAAGAACTTAACCTGACACAATGCACTTTTGGATTTTAAATCTTTTTTAGGAGGAAAGGCAAATATATAAAAATTCACTACCTGCATTTAAAATTTGTAAATTTTTTTCCTACATTACTGATGTTAACTCTCATTCTTTTGAATATGATAATAAAGTTTTAGTTTTATGATTTGACTTTTCATTTTATTCATGCTTTCTATTTTTGTTCAGGGTCTTTAATGTTACAACATTTTTGTTTTTTGTCAGCATATCTTTAAAACAGCAACATTTTGGAGCATTAAATATATTCAAGAACTGTGCTGGGTACAATAGAGTATACAAGGAAATAAAACCAGGTCATTGCCCTCTAGGAAGTTGAAGGACATGATGTATACAACAAAAAGAGAATGGGTCCCAGAGTCACATTCTCTAGGTAAAACCCCTGCTTAAATTCATGTGTTAGCAGCATCCTTAGTCAGCTTCTTAGACACTCACCTTGCCTTATCTGCAAAATACATCTAGAATAAATAATTCTCAATATTATTAATATATGGCCACTTTATTTTGTGCCTGTATATTATTTTTGTGGGGGAGCTCTTATAGGGGATCTTTCTGTGACTATCATATTTCTTTTTTCCTGCACCTGGATGTCTAATTCCTTCTCTAGAATGGGGAAATTTTTAGCCATTATTTCTCCAAACAAATGTTCTACCCTGTTCTCTCTTCCTTGCGGACTCCTAAAATTGAGAATGTTTTTCCACTTGGTGGTGCTCCATGTAGGGGAACAGCCTGTTCATGATGCCAATTGTAGTACAAGCAACAGGCTCACCAATCTGCATAGGCACTTTATTGGTTCTAGCAATTACACAGACAAAGGAGGCAAGGCAAGGCAGAGCCAGGGCTGGAGATAGGGGAGGTGGGAAGCAGGTGCACCCCTCAATGCCCCCAGGAACTTTCATACTCTTTGTCTGGGCTCGCTCTCTCTCTTGAATTTTTTTTCATATTCTCTCTTTACAGTGCTTGTTCTCGTGCTCTCTTTTCACATGCTCTCTCATTCCTGGCTAACACTACCCTTTTATCCTTTATTCTCAGTCCCAGGTGTGCACACTTACACATGCACACATCAAGTGGGCGAAACATGTACACTTAGCCGTTGGGAGGGCACAAAATCACAGGTGTTGATTATACAGGTTAATGGAGGAAAATGCCTGATCAACTCACTTATCCTACTGTTAGGAGTCACTTGTGGGAATGAAGAAATGAGACTTAAGAAATTGATAGCAATCTGTGCGGCTAGCCCACAGAATGGGGATCCTGGGAAGTATATCCAGGTCCAACTTTAATGAAGTTATGAAGCCCCTTATATACCCTGGCAGAGAAATGGTCACAATGAGCTAATGAGGAAATAGTAACCTGATTCCCAATCATACGTGACATACAGCAGGAGGTACGGGTGATAACAGGAGAATTTACCTGTGGGGGTAACAGTCATTACTAATAGGTCATATGTCTCTTGGGACATTCCAAAGAGGTTAGGAAACTGGGTGACAGGTGAGAGAAATGCTGTTGCCCACCCTATAGTGTGCCAGAGGGGACTAGAAAGATAAAAGGTTTTCCTTTTCACTCTGCATCACCACATTCCACATCCTACCTTAAACTTTTATTTATGCATACATAAAGTGTATGTATGTATGTATGTATGTATGTATGTATGTATGTATGTATGTGTTTTCCATCCTATTCATTGTTCAAAATGAGCTCCACTGGCCTCTTTCAAAGTTTGTTTATCCATTCTTATGCTTTGTCAATTCTGCTGTTGGATACCTCTGTTATACTTTCCAGTTGTCCTTCCATGGTTCAGTTCTGTGACTACTATTTGATACTTTCTTATATTTCCTTTCTTTCGTGCATTAATTTTATTACTTCTTAATTGTTATTTTTTATTTTATCAATTACATATATATATATATACATATTACATCATTTTATACTCCAGGGTATAGGGGAAACAAACAAAGGGACAAGAAAAAGTTTAAACTAACAAACTGACAACAGAACTAAAACACACAGCAAAGGGGTGGGGGAAGGGTTATAGGGGGCAATCAGGGAAAGGATAAGCACAAGTTGATGGATTTTATATTTTCTTTTAGTTGAAGTTCTCACTTTATTCATCCATTCTCCTAAATTCAGTGAGCATTTTTTTATCAATGTTGCTGTAAATTATTTATCTGTAGGTTATAGATCTCCATTTTACTAAGGTCTTTTCTGAGGGTTTGTCTTTTTCTGGTAACATATTTATTTTCCTAATTTTGCTTAACTATTTGTTTCTCTGTGTTAGGCAACAGGAAGCTGTCTTCTAGAGGTATTGAATCCTGTCATTCAACTTTGCCTTATTTTTAGTGTGTTTTCAAATATTTGTGGTTTATTCTTGACTCCAAATTGTTAAGGCTGTACCAAGACCTCTCCATGTTCCAAGAGGAGAGCTCTTAGTACTTATTTTCAGGCTGACTGGAGACCAGCCCGCTAGGTATTAGCTTTTGTAGTGTGCCAATATGTATGGTCTGTGGGGCAGCAAGTGTAAAATGCTGGCCTCCAGCATGGAGGTGTCTCCTTGAGAAAGCTACATGAATCTGAATTATAAATGAGAGTATCATCTCCTTTGGGGGAGGTTCTAAGGAGCTATAACAAGGTCCAGAGTGAGCGCAAAGATGATCTCCCTGACCTGTTCTCCTGAGCGCACCTTCATCATCAGAGCTATGCAGTTGGCGCTCATTGGGAGAATTGAGAGTGAAGCCTGGTGAGCTGGAGGCCTGATGAGTCCAGCTGCCTCAGTTTGTGCTGCTGTGATTCCCATTGCAGTATCTTGCGTATGCCACGTGATGCCATGTTGAGCACTGCAACTTTAGCCATGATTGGCAGAATTGTGTGAGGCTTAGCTTAGAGCTGGCTGTGTAAGGGTGCTTTCTCTGGCTGGTCAGTCCACGCCCAGCAAAGTTGGTGTGCAGAAGCTTGACGAGTAGGCTAGCACTAGCAAGTGACCAGGAAAGCTAAAATGTCACCCACCACTCTGGCTACAGCAAGGTAAGCTGAAAGTCTCCACCGGTGCCTCCACCTCCATACATTGTTCTAACAGACTTTTGCCTTCCACCCTTCACCCTGAAGCTGACACTTTCAGATTAGCTAATTAGTCTCTTTCAAGTGTGATTTATGTACTTTTCATGTTGTCCTTTTGTGCTGGTGCCTGTAGTGAGTTGTCCATATTCCTGCCCTGTAAGAACTCTGGCTTCTCCACTGTCTCTTGGTCACAAGGACCACTATTTTTCACAGCTAGATGTTTGGGGAAGTCTGTCTTTCAATGCAGGTCCCAAAATTTAGGGTGTCTAATATGGAGCACAAATCCCTTCTTCCAATATATTTGTAAAATTCCCTCAATTATGGGTCACTGCATCAAACATGGGGGTATTTGGCCCTATTCACTTTGGTGTGGATTTTTTTTCTCTTGTGGAGGAACTGTTTAGCTTATTCTTGATTATTTTCAGGAAAAAAAATGCCCTGCAATTACTGTATATTTAATATGCCCATGGAAGAAGATGAGCCCAGGATTTTCCTAAGTTGCCATTTTGAACTACTTTCCCAAAATATGGTGATTCAACACACTGATTTTAGTGCCCAGACCCAACAACTGCTCTCTCTCTTTCTATATATCTATATCTATATATACATATATATATATATTTTAAAAAAAGACAGAAATCCATATTGCATGAAAATCTAGGCAGGAAATGTTCAACGCTAAATTGTTAACACAGATGATCATTACTGTAGAATTCCAAAGAAGGAAATGATTTCTGGGGAAATGTGGTCATGTGATTGGTTGAAGAATTGTAGACAGAAGGTAGATACAGAAAGGTAAATCATCTTTGGAGAATAGCAGGGGTGTGAAAACAAGAGTGAATTGAAAGTCTTTTGCATATAAGCAAGCCCACCTGGAATAGAGGTCAAATAGTTTGAAAGGTAAGTTGTAGTCAGATTACAGAAGGCATTAAGGTTTGGGTTTTGCTTGTAGGAAGCTTCTTTAGATTTATAAGCAGGGAAATAACATGATGGAAGCAGTATTTCAGATTCATGACATTTTGGTCATCAGCCACATAGATTGATGTCAAAAAGAAAGACAAAGACAGAAACTGGTTAAAACTAATAAAGACATCTACAGGGTGCTAACAGTGAAAAAAATGGAACAGGGGAGAAAGTTGTAAGAATAATGAAATAAGGAGCTGAAAAACCTTAATTGTAGTAAGAAATGCTGAATGGTAATAGTGAGGGAGACTTTGGAGGTGACATCTATGTTTTTAGCTCAGTGGATGATTGAGTAATAGCACTGTTGAATAAAAGCCAAGATGATGGGAAGAGATCATGACCTACCAATTTGGGGAAAATATAATTCTTTTGTAGTAACCTATATTAAATTTGAGGTGAAAGTGAAATAACTTAATGGCAAGTCCACCAGTTACAAACCTAAGCCTGGTGCTTGCTGGGACAACACTGAAACATAGAGCTAAGACCACCGGATAATGACAGAGTTGAAGGCAGGAGGAATATTAAAAAAAAAAAAAAAAAAAAAAAAAAAAAAAAAAAAAAAAAAAAAAAAAAAAAAAAAAAAAAAAAAAAAAAAAAAAAAAAAAAAAAAAAAAAAAAAAAAAAAAAAAAAAAAAAAAAAAAAAAAAAAAAAAAAAAAAAAAAAAAAAAAAAAAAGGAAGTAATGAAAAGCAGATAAAGAAAGTTCAGAGAAACTAGATAAAAACCACAATATTATTGTTATGAGAGCCAAAGGAGAGGAGAGGTCAAAAGAAAGATGGTGACAGATCATCCTCATCAAAACATTGCAGAAAGGTCAATAAAAATGAGAAATTCATAATGTCAGTGGATTTAGCTCTTAAGTGGCCTGTGCACTTCCTGCATATGGGTTCAAAATGTTGAAAGAACTGATTACAGAATGAGAGAGACAATGCAAAATAGTCTACTCAGTGGTGAAGTGAATTTCAATTCTATCTTTGGTACAAACTTGCTGTGTGCTTTCTATAAGTTACTTACTGCTACATTTCCCCATCTTTAAAGTGGAAATAATAATGGTAGCAATATTACCTACTTCATTGTATTATTTTATATAAATGTACAATTATATAAATGTATGTAATTTGTTTATTGACAACGTATGTAAATTGTTTGGCACTATTTGAACCTGGACCAGGATCTCAAATGTTCTTTACCATTTCTTGGTATTAGCATTACTGTTACTGGAGGTGGCATTTGGCATGGATTTTGGTAGGAAAAGCAGAAGAAAACTAGCAGGAGAGCCTGGGAAAGTCTCCCAGGCTAAGTGTATGCATATCTTCAGGCTACTGGGAAGGAGAACCCAGGCAGAAGTAGAAACTGAAAGTGCCAGGAGAATAGAAAATATCAAGAAGGGAAATCGGAGAATGACTTTAGATTGAATAAAGAAAATTCATATGGAGATGAAATTTGGAAGAGACCAGAGAGGACAAGAACATAGGCATCTGTGGACTTGTTTTCCCTCAGTAAGGGAAGTTGTTGACTAAATGGTAAGAAACATTGGGTAGGATAGAATTCTCTGCAAGCATTTGATAACTTTCATAACAAATTCTGCTTTCATCAACTTTAAATTTCCTTTTTTTGTTCTTAACCCATTGTGGTTCCTAATAGAAAGTAAAGAACAAAGAGTTAAGAGTAATTAAAAATATTCTGGTGTTAACCTAGTGCCACTCACAGTATCAGTAAGGGCACTGGTGGTAAAAACCAGCACTTTGCTTGGTAAGTCAGCTTGCCTCCTGTTAGGAGATGAACCAGCGCAAAACCATTGCAGCAGAGGCCATGACTCAAAGTTCTAAGTGACCAATACGAATCTTTTCATTTAATGGTTTGAATCATAGGCCCACAAGTCAGGAAATTTAACTTTTTAAGGAGTCTTTAGGCTTCTTTTTATTTTTGGTTTTAAAAAGCTTTTCCCTTAACCTAGAACATTTGCTACTGGATGGTCTCCCAGGTTCATCTTCTCTATGGAACCTCAAAATTATCAAAAACGGATTGCCCTCTCTATTGAAAAAAAAAGTTATTTTCACCAAGATCACGTCCATCGTGAATAAGCAACTAAATCTGGTAATTTGGATCTTTATGTTCCAAATGGTTTTTGGCCACTTGGAAGGGAGGATACAATCATTCTCAGTGATGGTGCTGGTAGAGCCAAAATGACAGCCACAGGCGCTGCCTCTGCCCTCTGTGTTCTCACTATGCAGCAATTCCTCTTTATGCCAACAGCTTCCAATATTAACCCAGAAAGTATGGAGGGCACTGGTTGTCCTGTAGCATTTCTCTTGCAGGGCTGTTTGCCCATCTGATCCCAAGGGAATATGGGTATTTCAGATGCTTTAAACAAGCAGAGGGAAAATCATGATGAAGATAAAATGCCATGTGCCATAGCTCGTTATTTTGAGCAGCTTTGAGGCTGCCAGGTCATTAGACCTGTTCCTGTTATTGCCATCAGTATCACTCTGGAGATGACTTATTTGTAAAAGGAACAGGATCTAGGATATGCATTCATTTGTAAAAGATGCCACACATACATTTTACAGCTAATACCGTGTTCATGAACTTTACCTGTGACTAAATACATTTCATTTCTTACAGCTGAGCTTCAGTAATTGGTTTTTTGCAGCCACAGACACATCCAGCAAAGAAAATATGAGAAGCTCAGCTCCCTCCTTGCTTTTTGAAATGCCTTTTGCTGCAGATGGGGAAAGCTATCCCAGTTAGGACTTGGCAGTTCCCGAGGTCAGGTCTTAGAGAGCTGGCACCTGGGAACTCAAAAGCGAAGAGGAGCAGGTGGCTTTGGAAGAGTAACTGACCCTGAGGCTCACCAACAGGGGCGAGGCAAAGCAAATGACAGTAGAAGGGAGGTGGCATATGAGGGGGAGGAAATCCTGGAGTTCCTAAAGAAAGGATTCTCGCAGCCATAGTGCACAGCAGCTCAGTGTGGTTTGTTTTCTCAGGTCTAATGCAGTCAAGGAGGTCTCTTGAAGTACTTAATAAATGACCAAATCATATCTCACCACCAACTCAAGAGAAAGCTATTATTGGAAACCAGAAACTTTATTATTAGGTGGGATTTGACTGTGAGAAGGAAACGTGACTGCGTCCATGAATTGATTAGCCATTTTATTCAGAAAATAGGCTAAATATGTTGCATTTGCTTTGGTCTTGAAAACATTGAATTATACACTTCAATGGTTTGGTTCATTAGATCACACGCTGCCGGGAGAATTAGACTATTTGGTAAAGCTCTGATATCTACATATAAACTTGATACTAAAATAAGCACCAGAATTCCAAAAATAAATCAGTGGGATATGCACAATTATCTGTTCTCTTTCTGAGCTAGTTTTATAATTATGATGTAAGGATATTTGTCTAAAATTCACCAGGCTTACTTTTACCCTTCTTTTCTTCCCACCATATTAGTTAGCTTTTTCCCTCCCACCAAGGCTGATCCATTGTGGTCACCATCATACCAATCTTTCTTCCATGAAACTTACTTTTTTTCAACCATCTCATTCTATGCTAATAGTTAAGGGCTGGTGAATAATTAATCATTTTCCCATTTTAATTTTCATAATACCTTGGGTAATATAAAATGTCACATATGGAAGCAGGGCCAGGAAGGAGAGTTTTGGGTACAGAAGGGTTATTCTCAGGATATCTCAGGTCTTATAAAGAGGTTAGTGTTATTTACCTCTCTCTGCTACTTTCCATTTTTATTTTTTCTCCAACCTTAGGACCCACTATGTGTCAGATTACTGCACTTAGTACAGAGGCTAAACAATGGATGAGGCATGCTTTTTAGAGAAGCTTATAATCTGCTGGAAGAACAAATGTGTAATAATTAGTAATTGATCACATTGCGACTTAGAAGTACTAAAGTAAAACTGTGACCATGGTGCTGGGAAAACCCTAGGATGGGGTTTTTGCCTCTTATCAAAAGAAGTGGTGTAAGTTTTGAGTCAGCTGACCATAGTGATACACACCTAAATTTATGTAATGTTAAATTCAGTGTTACTTAAAATTCTATAAATTAAAAAATTCTAAAAATAAAAAGGTAAAAGAGAAATATAAAAATAAATGCATCATAAGTAATTGAAAAGTAGAAAATTCACCAGTTGCAAAAAATATAATCATATATTCAGCAAATAAGAGCTCATAATCTGGAAGAAAAACATATGGATGACCTTTGACCAACTTTACCGCCTCTCCACCATTTACTGATAAAATCTACAGATTCTAGAACTCTTATCAGGCAGCTTCCCTGACAGAATGGAAGAGCTTAGTGACTTTCTCAGAGCACACAGTTAAGACTATATGCACCAGAATGTCAGCCTTGGTAACAGAGTTCTTTTCTGAGTAATGTCTAATTAGGTACACAAGAACAACCTAGAACCATGAGTACTTTTTTGTGCTGTTCATAAGGTTAGAGAGAAAAGTTCCTGATTTAATTTAAAACCAGTAGTCCAGCAGCATTTCAGACTCATCACTTTAGACTTGTATTCGATTCCATTCTATCTCTGGCTCATGAGACCATGATGAATTTGGACATGTGATGTAACGGCACAGAAGGAGAATATAATTGTTTTTCTCCAGTTCTGTTGCCTTGGGCATTAAATGCATGGGAATAGGTGCATATTATCAAATCTTTCTTGCTTTCACATTCCTGTACATCTTTGTTCTCTAAAACTCAGATTTGAATGCTTGGCCCCATATTTGAAATGGTAGAAAGCTAGATGTGTGACCTTGACAAGTTAACATCCTGTGCCTAAATTCCCTCATCTGTAACATGGGAATATCATATCGGTACATGGATTAAATGGTTGTGATGAGATAAATGGTTACAAAATGTAGATAAATTAGTTATATTCCAAGCACATTATAAATTATCTTACATGTTAGCTGTTATTAGCACATATTTCTCTCATATTTCACTCCAGATTTTAGAAGGGAGAAGCTATATTAAGTTCTAAGAACCAGCAAGAATATCTAGGACACAGGAGGAAGGTCAACTGACACTGTTTCCTGCCATAACCAGAATGCAAACCTTTGGAGAAATTATAATGCAAATATCCTAGAAGGCACAATTCCTTTAGCATCTGCTAACAACTGGTGAAATGTGGTCAAGATTGTCCTCTTTCAGATGCCCTCAGTGTGTGAGTGTGTGGGCTATTAAACCTTTGGGAAAGAAATGTGGGGTCTAGTTTAGGCAGTTTTGGAAAAGATTTAAAGGGATGCTTGATGTTCCTACATGGTCTATATCAGTAGGCAGAGTCCTGAAAACAAGCAATGATAAGGAATAGTCTGTGCTCTGTGCCATGGTTCTGTCAATTTTATAGTGTAGAAAACTAGATTCAGCCATTAATATTTCCAATCCTATCTGCTTCTTACACCCTCCAGACTCCTCTTCAATTTTCCTAGAGTCTTAGGATATCCATCTGTCTGGTTTTTCCATTGCTAGCCTCCTTTTAGACTCCACTTTTCACAGTATTCCTAAAGTATCTTATCACCTCATTTTCTATTGACTCAAGTGTCGTCTAGGGTCAGCAAAGACCTGGGCAGAGCAAAGTGAATAAAAAACAAAGCAAAGTGGGTGCAACAAAGTGAATAAAGAATGCTATTTTTAAAAAATGAGTTAACATTAGTTTGCATCATGATCTGTGTATTAAAGGTATAAAATCTCCCTGAGCAGGTATTGTTACTGAATTATATACCTACCAATGAAAAAGCCACATCCATACCCATTAGTCATTTGTGCTCCCTTCCTGCTTTGTTTTCATTCCCTCTCCCTTCTTTCTAGAAGTCACAATTCTTTAATCAACTTTCTAGAGTTTGTTGTTAAGTTGGCTTTATTTGGTACTATATGTGTTATCTCTATATTCCACACATGAATGACACCAACTGGTATTTGTATTCATTTTGACTTATTTTACTGAACATAATGTCCTCCAGTTCCATTCATGTTGCACAAATGACAAGAGTTAATCTTTTCAAATTCCTGAGTAGTCCATCATATACCATGTCCTCCTGATCTTGTTGGGATTTGGCTCTTAGGTTGTTTTCATAGCTTAGCTATTGTACATAATGCTGCTATGAAAATAGGAGCCCATATTTACTCTCAACTTATTGTTTTTGAATTGTTTGGGTAGACACCCAGGGATGGAACTGCTATTTGTTTGCTTTTTATTGAGTTTTATGAGTTCTTTGCATATCTTGTGTATCAGTCCTTTGTCAGATGTATGGTGACCAAATATTTTCCTCCACTCAGTATAGTGCCTTTTTGGTAAGTTCCTTTCACTGCACATAAGCTTTTTAGTGTAAAACAGTTCCAGCAGTTTATATACTTTGTTCTCCTTGCTCCTATAGATGATCCGCAAAGACCTCTCTGACACCTTTTTCATATTTTGCATGTTTTCTTCTGTGTATTTTATGGTTTTAAGTCTTTCATCCAAATCTATTAACCACTTTGCACTGATTCTTGCATATGATGTGAGATAGAGGTCTAGCTCCATTATTTTACATATAGCTCTCCGGTTTTCCTAACACCATTTATTGAACAGGCAGTCCTTGCTCCAGCGTTTATTCTTGCCTCCTTTTGTCCAAATAGGTATTGGTTTACTTCTGGAGTCTTAGTTCTAGTCAATTGATCTCTGTTTTGGTTTTTGTTTCAGTATGATTTTGTTTTGATTATTTTGGCTTTGTAACATAGTTTGAAGTTTGGAAGTATGATTCCATCATTCTTTCTCTTTTTTGACGTTTTCCAATTTTCAGAATATTCAGGTCTTTCATGGTTCTATATCAGTCTCAGTACTAATGTTTGTTGTATTTCAGGAACACCATTGACACTTTGATAGAGATTGTGTTGAATCTGTATACTGTTGTGTACAGGATGGCCATCTCTTGGCAATGTTTATTCTAGTTCATAAGCATAGAATATCTTTCCATTTACTTGGGTCGTCTGTTTTTCTGAGTGTTTTTATAGTTTTCTTTATTATAGGTACTTCACCTCTGTTAAATTTATTCCTGGGTATTTTATTCTTTTTTGATATTATTTTGAATGGTTGCTTTCTTAATTTCATGCTCGTCTAGCTCCTTGCTTGCATGTAAGAAGACAACTGATTTTTGTGTATTAATATAGCAGGCTGCCACTATACTGATTTATTGTTTCAATTAGTTTTCTAGAGGAGTCTTTAGTATTCTCTTGGTATATTCCATGTTGCCTGAAAATAATGATAGTCTACTTTCCCAATTTGTATGCCTTTTATATTCTCTTGTCTAATTGAACTGACTATGGTTTCCATATTATATTGAGTAAAATATAAAGTGAAAATCCATGTCTTGTACCAGATCTTAATAGAAAAGCTTTCAGTTTTCCCACTGTAGCAGATGGTGTTAACTGTGAAAATGTCATATATGACCTCCATAATCTCAGGCATATACCATCAATCCCCAGTGGTTTTTTGAGTCTTTTCATAATAAATGGGTATAAAATCTTGCCAGATATTTTCTTGGTATCTTTTTGTATGATCATATAGTTTTTATGCTTTATTGATATTGATTGCACTGATTTTTGGATGTTGAACTGTCCTTGTGTTCTTATTACAAACCTCACTTGATCGTGGTGTATGATCCTTTTAATGCATTGAATTTGGTTTGCTAAGATTTTGTTGAATATTTCATCTACATTCTTAGGGAGGGGGCAGAAACAAGCATAATTTGGATATGAAAACTTGTAACATTCATAACTTCTATAAGGAGATGCACTCTCATTTATTAGAATAATGGAAACTTTTGAAATATACAGTGTTTTCCAGCTTTCATTCAAATTTTGTACAAATAGTGCTGTCTCTTTCTACCCCCTAATTGATGTAGCATTACAGTTTGACAGTATATTTGTTATAGGTATTGATCATATTAAATCAAAATGTATTACTTGCATCTGTTAGAAAAAAATCCTGGACATCAGATGATTGGCTTAAGGTGTTGGTTTGATTACACAGAGATTGAAGCACAATGGCTTACTTAAGATAAAATAGTTATGATTTACTTGAAGATCTGTGTCAGTAGTTGGTCCAGGTTATGGGAGTGGGCAGGAGGAAGTTATCGGGTTTTGTTCCCTTTGGTAACATACAGATTCTGGTCTCTCATACCTTGTTCTCAACATTGATTCTCAAGGTCTAGTCCAGACACTCTTAGGCTGTCCCTGAGACCATTTTAAGGGACAAAATCAAAATTATTTGTATAAGAACACGATGGCATTTTTTTCCAATTTGATTTTTCTCATAGCTGTATAGTGAACTATTCCATAGGCTATTTGACATCATAATTGCATTTTATTTAAAAAACAAATTGTAAAAGTTGATAAGAGAATCCCGCTATCCTCTATTTTTAGGCTTTAAGAAACTCTATAAAAATGTAAAACAGTGTTGTATTTCTCAATGAATTCTTTTAAATATATCTTTCCCTTAAAAATTGTTATTTACATTAACATGTAATATATTCATTGATATTTTAAAACACACTTTTTACAACATTCATACTTCTAATTTCTAATCTGACAAATATCAACAGACACAGCCTGAATAAATAAAGACTCTTTGAGGTCCTCAGTAATTTTTGAGAGTGTAAAGGAGTTCAGAAGGCATAAAATTTGAAAACCATGCTCTAGACTGTCTTCCCAGTCTGAAGGTTGAAGCCATATCTATCTCCAACTGGATGAACATAGGACAGTAGAAGTGGTGCCAAGTAGCTTTCATTAAGATTGTAGCTAAGAAGCTATCCCCATTGCTTCTGATCACAACTTAGTTGTAGGAATATCTGGCCTCATCTTGAAGAATATTCTGAATGTTGCAGCAAGCACCAAAGAATCCCAAAGACTTTCAGCAAGCTACCATAAATGAGGAAGAAACATGGAACAGATTCTCTCCCACTGCACTAGGAAGGAACCAATTCTGAGATGCCTTGGCCTAGGCATTCTAGACTCCAAAACTATAAGCAACAGTATTTCCATTATTTAAGCTTCACAGTTTATGGTACTTTATGGCAGCCTTAGTAGCCTGATACGGAAGGTAAAGCAGTTGACGAAAACTACCCACTAATTAATGTAGATGTCCATGTTTGGCAGATTACATTAGAGGGGAAAAGATACCTCTTGTGTTGAAAAAAAAAAAAATTATGTGTATAACTTCAGTGTTCAGCTAGCTGTGTTGATCCCAAAATGACATCTCTCTACTCCCCGTGTAGTTGTGCATATTTGTACTTATGTGCAATGCTTTGCCAGACTTAGTATAAATACAGGAATTAGCAGTCTCTTTAAGGCCCCATTTATCTGTGCTCAGTTCTCTGTCAGGAGAATAATAATGACTGACACATGGTAATATATTAACTGCTGTCTCACTGTAAACATATTATACTAAAAATGCATAATAGCTAAAAGAAAAAAAACTCAACTCTTTCTCCATATCAGAATATACCTGGTAGAATATTTCTTTTTCTACTGTTGTTTAGGAATCAATAATATTCCCTAACAAGGTATTTCTTTGGGATTGATTTGTGATTGTAAACCAGCATAAAACATGTTTATCAAGGTGATTAATTCATAAGATATATATGTATCACAACATCAAGTTGTATACTTTATATACAATTTCTATTAGTCACAACTCAAGAAAGCTGGAGAAGGAAAAAAAAAGCAGCTGGGCATGGTGGCTCGTGCCTCTACGCTTCAGCCTATGGAGCAGCTGGGGCTAGAGATCATGGTTCGAGAGCCGCTCAGGGCAACACAGCAAGACCTAGTCCCCAAAAATAGCTGGGTGTGGTGGCACACACCTGTAATCCTAGCTACCTGGGAAGCTGAGGCTGGGGATCACTTGAGTCCATAGTACCCCAGGCAACATGAGCCTGCAGTTCCATGGGCAAAAAGAGTGAGACCTAGTCTCAAAAAAAAAAAAAAAAAGCAAGTCCTATATGAACTGATCTGGGACCGTTTTTCTCTTCCCTGATTCTATTCAACAACCTGTCTAATACTCACGTGGGAAGAGTCATGGCTAACCTGAGGTATTCCTTTTGATCAGTATCTCAGAGGGTTTAGCAGTTATACAAAACCAGCTTGTTTTGTTTGACTTACTGTCACTGGAATAATAGAGGTTGGATAATGTTGTTAAAGCTACCATGTTGGTTCAGTAAAGAGAAGGTAGTATGGCACAGGGAGAAATGGTGAACTGGAGAGTAAAGTTATTTGAGTCCTAATCTTGGGTCTGCCACACAAACAAGCTATGTGGTATAGGTTATTAACTTCCATCTCTCTGGACCTATCTTTATTCATGGGAAATAAGCATTAGCAGAATGTAGAATTTCTCAAATTTCAATATTTTTTCACAGTGTTTTCCTGAGTCAAAGCTTTCAATTATGGTGATATGTCCATTATTTTCAAGAGTCAAGAAATGGGAAAACCCATTTTAAAAAGAGATTAGTTTACCTTTTATCACTGTTCATTCCTTGTTTTATTTGTAAATATTTTTTGGCTGTAGACTTACTTTATCCCATAAGTTGCTTGGTAAAACTTGACTGCTGACTATGTGAAGAATACGTCATTCCAACCTTTGTGTTGATAACTGAGATTCCAGATTCTAGCATCAGAATTGACTTCTGGCTTCAATTCTATTGATGCAGGATTCCAGCAAGATGCTTTGAGCAAACAGATTTATGGGGCAGCATGTCCACTTCAGAATTCTTTATTTCTCAAATCTTCCAGTCAGAACAAACAACTGAAAATCCTGACCCTTTATATTCCTTTTGATTTAATGGAGAGTTTCATTTGCCAGGCATTCTGTTTTTCCTAATAGTGTATGTGTGTGTATGTATACATCAATTTCTTTTTAAATATCAAGGCATCTTGGCATTCAGTTTGGGTATGATTATAAAAATTATTGGCTATATACTTTGTATGTAAAGAAAAATTCTATTCCAAGCTAGGATTATAGGTATAAGAGGGAAGTGGATGAATTTTCCCATTTTGGATTCTCAAACAAGGAGCATAATGACTTAGTAAAGAACAACACTAATATTTGGGTAGTAGTGACCATTTCATGGGGCTTAGGAATGTACTATTTATGTGTTGAATTTTCAGAAAAATTAATATACATAAAAAATAAGCTTCATTTCTGAATTATAATCTTTTGGAGTTTTCATTATGGACTTGGTTTTTTGTTGTAAAAAAGCAGCCTGTGGCTGCTGTACTATGTAAACAGTACTAACAGAAGCAAATAGAGTGCAAAGAAATTTTTCAAAAAACAGTCAAAATTAATCTATGGCATTTTATGGATCAAGAAAAATAAGAAAAAAAAATTTGCTCTATATTTTTCTTTTGCTTGTGTATTGTTTTATAGACTTTCTAGTTCAACATTCCTTCTGTGATACACCTAATGGCATAAGTTCTGATAAAGTTTACCATAAAAGCTAACATATATTTAATTTTTAAAGATATGACTCTTTTCCAGAAGCCCTTCCTAATTACAGTGCATTAGGGCTTTTACATCCTGTCCCTGTTCAATCAATGAAAAGCATTTATCTTATGTATTTCCCCAGTTTTTACCCAAATTATTCATTTTCACATTCCCAAAGGCATTTGGCAACACAGAAATGTAATGTTCATTCACATTAGCCCATCTTAAAAACACTTACAGAGACAACATGAAGTCTTCTAATCCCCATATCAGTGCTACCCACTAATAACAACTCTCTAGGTTCTTGCTTCAAAAGAGAAAACATTTGGTTCATTTTGCGAAGGAAACAAACCGAGACTTTACTTCATCTGGTTTGCCTTTGAAGTCATTGAAGCTTACAGAAACCAATGGTGAGAGTGCTTTACTAAATGAAAATAGAAAGGCAACTCTAGAAATGCTCAAAAGAATTTCATTTCTTGATGAGGAAGCCAGACAAACTTTCCTGATCATGAACAGTGAACCAGGCCACAGGATAAGAATATATTTATTTTTAAAGAAGCTTCTTTCACTCTTCCTGTGTTAGTGGAATCTATATCCAGTGAATTTAGTTATTAGTTTATCTTTTAATTTTTTTAGATATGAACTTCTGTGCCTTTGAATGTAAAAACAAAACAAAAACAAAAAACAAAGAATGGAGTTCTCATTCTAGAATCTGACATCAAATTGTAAAGGGGGAAATATCTAGTGTAAAATAAATCTCTTGAGACATTTGAGTTGAGCCCTAAATACTTCCTGATGGTTCCCAGGTATCCAGGACAATTAAGTTGAAGAAGGGTTTAATTGTTAGCTATTAGTTTGGACCCCTATTTCTACCACTTTCTCACTTTGGAAATGCAGGCATATACTCAGAAGCTAGACCTTAGTTTATTAATATATGGAATAATTTATATCCATCCCTGGGAGCCATTATGAAAATTAAGCACTATCTTGCATATACAATGCTTGGCAAGGAGTGAGCATTCAATAAATGATAGCATTATCATTTATTATAGAGGAATTTCAATCCAGAAAAGTTTGTAGAGAAATGTTCAGCTTTTCTATAAAGGCCTCCCTCCATGTGACTCACAGAAAACAAAACAAAACAAAACAAACCTGAGAACCAATAGGTTTCTCAAGCTAATCTCTACCTGTTTCCTGAAAAACTTCAAATCATTGAAAAACATTGTGGAGGTTTATCAAAATATTAAAAAGAAAACTCTAAGTCAATAATCCCAGACATTTATTTAAGAATCCAAGAATACCAATTTGAAGAGAAATACGTACCACTACATTCATTGCAGCAGTGTTTATATTAGTCAGATTATGGAAACAACCTAAATGCTCAAGGACAGATGAGCTGTCTGAGAAGATGTGATATATTTACATAATAGAATGATACGCAGCAGTAGGGAAAAAAATGAACTCTTGCCATTTGTGACAACATGGATGAAACTGTAGGGGATAATGCTAAGCAAAATAAGTCAGAAGGAGAAAGGCAAGTACTGGAAGGTTTTACTGATATGTGGAATATAAAGAGACAAAACAAAGGGTCAATCAAAAATTAATCCTAAAATCTGACTGTGACAGGGACTACCAGAGGAGGAAGGGAAGGATAAAAAAGGAAGTGGGGAGAGCACAGTGAACTCTGGAGGTGGATTGCAGGTGCTTTGGTTGTAGTGTGGCGGGGTAGCACACCCCCATTTCAATTGAAGAGGTAAGACTCTAATTTCTAAACCATATACAGTTTGTAAACCAATGTTATTATAATGAAAAACTTGAAAAAATTAAAATATATGAAGTCATGCTGCACTAACTCTTTGGGTCCTGAGGAAGTTGGGAGGAAAATTATTTCATTAAGTTTCTACACTCCAATAAAGCATGAATAATTTTAATGGCCACCAACTTTTAACTGAATAATTTACTGTTGCTGAGGCTACCTCCCTATAGCCATTCAGCATTATCCCAGAGTTGATTGTTTGTCTTTGATTTCATCTGAAATCTCTGGGAATGTGGCCTGATGTGTTGATTCTGAAAACAATTTGACCAGATGTAATTTGTCATAAAATAACCATAAAGTGTTGTTTTTTGTGGACTGTCATTTTGGCATTATTCATGGTACTCAAATAAGTTATGGAATCGCCACAATGTTAGGCAATAAAATCTGGATAGGTTATCCACTGGACCAATCTATAGAGAGCTACAAGGGAAGCATATAGCCATTCTTTCTAGATGAAGCAAGGCTGATAAACATTTTCAGTCTCCTGGCAAGAGACACATTGAGAGATCCAGGAAACTAAATGCCCAGTCACATTCCCATTTACTCCTTTAAACAAGTTCCTGCCGAGCACATTTTGGGACCTAGGCTACACTTGGCCAACAGATGTTAACGATTTAAGGGAGGAGGTCATGTTGGAAATAAGCTTTTCTTGGAGGGAGTTTGAAAACAGCATCACGGAAGCTAAACATTAATATGTAAATGTGGCATTACGTTCCCATCTCACCAGACTGCTCTCTCCTATGCTGCCTTAAGCCTCCCCACACTGGCTCCCAGGCAGGATTTCCACACTGCCTAAAGCTACTCATGTTCCAAAAATGTCCTAGCTTTCTCAGACCTCCCTGTTCTCATGGGGAAGCAGGTCTCCATTAGAGTCTAGGAGAGAGTGAACACCAATCATTTCACTAATGTATAAGTAACTGACAGCCCTTAGCTCCATTACCATAGTATCTGCATTTTAAAAGAAAAAATTTCTTTAGTCATGTAATTCTATAGTTGATGAAATTTCAGTCTGAGTGAAAAAGGGAAATAAATTGCTCCAGAATAAAACTGCTTTCATTAGCATCTCTGTTGTTTCACAACTTTTCTCATATTTTCCCTTAAGAATGCATTCCTTTATTATCAACATGTATTTAAGCACTTATAATATTCTCATCACTGTTCTGGGAGTTTACATCAGTAAACAAGCAAAACCCTCCAACCTTGGGGAACTTAATGAGAAACTATATACTAAATACAGTAATGTGCAGTTTTAAACTGTTAGAAGATCGAATTTTGAGAGGAAAAAAGAAATACAAATGGCCAACAGGCACACAAAAAATTTGCTCAACTAGCAATAAGGGAAATGCAAATCAAAACCACAATGAGATATCACCTTACATCAGCAAGAATGGCCCATATCCATAAAATAGGCAACAACAAGTGCTGGCGAGGATGTGGAGAGAAGGGGACACTCTTACACTGCTGGTGGGAATGTAAACTGGTCCAACCTCTATGGAAAGTTGTGTGAGGACCCTCAAGTTAATAAAAAAATGGAACTACCATATGACCCAGCGATTGCTCTCTTGGGAATCTACCCTAACAAGACCTCAATGCTTGTACAAAGGGACACGTGCTCGGATGTTTATTGCCGCACTATTTACAATTTCAAGGACATGGAAGCAACCGAAATGCCTGAAAACAGATGACTGGATGAAAAAGATGTGTTATATATACACAATGGAATATTACTCATCAATTAAAAATGACAAATTGGAAAATTTTATGATAACTTGGAGGGACTTAGAAGAATTCATATTAGCAGAAACAAGTCAAAAAGAAAAAGACAGATACCAAATGGGAACGGGAGGGGGCGGTGGTGAATCCCAGAGATCACAAAGATGTGAATTTTATATATAAATAAATTATATTTTTTAAAAAAAAGTTGTACAGCCAGTTATCAGTACTAGGTATGTAGGTGGAAGGTTACAGTTTTCAGTGTTATATTCAGGAAGTCCCCTTTGAAGAAAAGTATTTATGCAAAGCAGGAGAAAAATTAGATCAAGATAATCTGGGAGAAACCTGTCTGAAGGTGGCACTGCTGAGGAAAGCCTCATGTGCCAAAGGAATAGCAAGGAGACCCGTATTGCTAACGCTGGAGAGCCAGACAACTTAAGGATCCTTAGTTCTCCACCCCATTCCCAGGATATCAAGAGGGTATTAAGTAGATGACCCTTTTCTTCCTTCCTGTTTTTTTCTACCTGAGTTCTTTGGCATTATCTTCTTTGAGGTCATAAATTCCATCTTCCATTTGGTCTATTCTACTTCTATAGCTTTCTCCAGAGTTTTTACTATCCTGGGTTGATCTTTCTACAACCTGTTTTCCATTATTTTCTTATAAGTACCGCGTGCTAACCGATTGCACCACTGGAGTCACATCAGTTTTCCATTATTTTCTTATTCAGAACTTCAATTTTAATCATCTGCTTATTTTTCAAGATACTCATTTGTTTTTCTGACTTTTAGAACTCTTTAGACAGGTTTCTGTGTTTTCTTTCATTCCTTTGAATTTCTTTATCATGACACCTTTGAAATTCTGAATCTGATAGGAAGAAGAGATTTGCCATGTCTCTGTGATTGGGAGATTTGTTCTTTGTGGTAAAACATTCCCCTGAAGACTCAAGGTGCCATTTGCTGCTTTTTTCCATCTTTTCATTACTAGTTGTTTTTTTTTTTTAAGTTATTTGTTCAAGAGTCTTAAAGGTACAGAGCTCCACTTTTTCAGTTAATGGTGCTGTATATTGGGAGAACTAATCCCAATATAGTAGCTGCCTCTTGTAGGAGTGGAGGAGGGGCCTGGAAGGTTTCAGACCTGAATTTCTGAAGTCTGTGGGCAGGACTTTATGTAAAAATTTGAGCAACAGTTTCCAGCACTGTTTCACAATTATCTGCTCCAACCTGGAGGGAGGTGGGGGGAAAGTAGTGTCTTTTGGTGCTTTGCCTACTTCATTGGGAGTCCCCTTCACTAGGCTGCACCCAGCAGGTTTTCACACACCCCTCCACTGTTGCTTAGGGCCACACTAAGCAGCTCTTATCTCCCTTCTGCTGCTCTGTCACAGGAGAACCGTTGTGAACTATGGGTTCCATGCCAGACAGCACCTCTCTGCACCCTCCATTGTTGCTTAGAGTTGAATTTCAGTGTCTTTTCTGTTGCATGTGTCAGCTTTGGTCTCCAATGTCCAGCAGGTGTTGTAGTTTTGCTGAGTCATGGAATGCTCTGCATGTAGTTCTTCTCTATACTAAAGAGAAAATAGTCTTTCATTTTCTCAGGAGTGAAGTGGGGAACCTCCTCCAAACGCCATCTTCTGCATCTTTTCCTCTTCTGCTTTTTGATCCGTATCTGTCTGCTTACTTGTGAAGAGATATATTTGAGAAATCACCCATTTCACCAAAATGAGACACATTTGGAAGAATGGGCCACAGCTGTTGTGGGAGAGCCTTGGATGTCTTCAAGGACAGGTTTAACCTTATTTTATACCATGGTGGTACTGAGAAGTTGATAAGTACTTGGCTGATCCTCAGGGTGACCCGTGGGATGGATAAGCCAACTCTTTCTCTTTTATCTACACTATGAAGTATCATTCTATATTTCACACTTCTAGGCTGATCTTTTCCACAATTTGCTACTTCAAGCCTACTTATCTATCAGTCACTCTTAAATTCATTTTGCACAGTTGACTGTGGTGTTTATCACATTCTCCCTTATACTCAAGCATTTAACAATTGTGGGACTATGAAAGGCTGTCAAAGTAGGAGGAGCTGAATGTGCTGCTGCCTAAAGTGTCCTTTTCATGATTTTTCTGCAACTACTATTTGCAGTTTTTAGCCTGAATTCTTTGCTGGTGTGACTGAAATCATTGATTTTCAACAATAAATTTCTACTAAGGATTTTATTTTTTGCCAATTACATTGTTGCTTTATCCAATACATGTTGTCTTGGGAGCTGACAACTATCAGACAACTTAAAATGACCAATTTTCATGATGTTTATAGTTTATTACTAGGTTGAAAAGCAAGCAAATACTATAATAATAAATATAGGGAGAATATAGATTTAACTGGAGGCAATTTGATTTGATAGGAATACACATGTCAGTTCAAATTCCAGCTTGCCATGTACTAGCTGTTGACCCGGATAGGATATTTAATTTCTCTGAACTTCATTTTCTTTATCTGTGAAATGAAGTTTTACCAGCTTTTCACAGTTGTAAGTTTAAGAGTGCTCATATTGATGAAAAGCACCTGGAATATGGTATATAGTCTGTGGTTACTAATCTCAGAATGTTACCTCTTTTTAATCATTTTAATCACTGTTAGCTATTCACAACATAAAAATGTTATACCTGTCAGAAATATGCAGTTTCCAAGATTTTGGTTTTGACCTTGATCTTAGCACTCAGGAAGACCCTGGCTGCTTTCCCTGCATGGCAGGGTAAGTGTGTGGGCCCTATGTACTGTCTCCCTGCTCATCTCTCTGTTCCTCAATAAATTTCCTGTCATTGTTGCTTGTAGAGGGAGCTCAGTGGAGGAAAGAAAAAAGGAATTACTCCTATGAAATGCTGTGTACTTGGTGTTTAGTATCAGAAATAGAAATATCTGAAATATCTTAGGACAGTGTTCATGGGTTAATACAGAATTCAGAGAAAACACCTAGGAATCCAGAACTGTCAGTGCTTTGTGCAGCAGAAGACTGCACTATTTCTTCCCTGTGCCCCCTCTTCTCCCACTCACCAGCTATTCTCAAGAGGCTCCAGGGGAAGATGCAGAAAGCAATAAAATTGCATTTCGAGTTATGACCCACCACTTGTTTTTCCGCTCCAGCTTCACCGAGGTATAATTGATAAGTAAAACTTACATATGCTGAAGGTGTACAGCTTGATGTTTTGATATAGATATACACTCAGCAATTACAACTAAATTAACATATCCAACTTTTTAACTTACTGTAGGTGGTCCTGACTCTTCCAGTTTAACTTTTTTTTTTTTTTTTTTTTGAGACTAGGTCTTGCTATTTTTGCCTGTGGAACCGCAGGCTCTCGTTGCCCAGGGTACCACAGACTCAAGCAACCCCCAGCCTCAGCTTCCCAGATAGCTGGGATTACAGGCACGTGCCACCACGCCCAGCTTTTTTTTTTTTTTTTTGGAGCTAGGTCTCACTACGGGCCCCAGGCAGGACTGAACCATGATCCCAAGCCCCATCCGCTTCATAGGCTGAAGCTTACAGGCTTGAGCCACCATGCCCCACCTCAGTTCAACTCTTTGCTTTAACAATGGATGCTAATTAACTGATTGGAATTTCTAAAACCAGTTTACCAACAGCTCAACTGTTACAGCTGAGTGGATGGACAAGTTCAGTCAAGCAGAACCAGTTGATTCTTTTCTTTGCTCAATTAGGCCCTTAGAATGTTCATGTTGGAAAAGAAGTTAATGATAAACTAATTAATCTCCCTCAACCTACAAATGAACACACTGGAGCTTAGTGAAGTGAAAGAGAACTTGGCTGTTACACATAGACAGCCACAAAACCTTAGCAGAAGCTGTCTTGATTTTTTGTATTAGCAAAGAATGTAAATTTTTATTTAAATTGCTTTAGTTTTCTAAATGGAGCTTTATGATAAAGAATCAGATTGAAATTATCCCTTCTTAAACAACTATTTCTAGTTCTTTAATCTCAGGTAAATTACTTACCTCTCTGTATATGGAAGCCGCATCACAAAAGGCTCTGATGAACATTAAATTAGTTATGATACAAATCATAAAATGAAAGCAAGTATAACATCTATGACTCAGTAGCTGAGCTACTAGAAATAATCTTCAGTGAAGTGCTATCTTGTGGGTTTGATTTGCATTTTCCTGAATATTAGTGAGGTGGAGCATCTTTTCATATGCCTGTTGGCCATCTCTAAGTCTTCTTTGGAAGAATGTCTATTAAATTCTTTTGCTCATATTCTTGAATTGTTGTCTTGAATTATGTGCTTTGGTTATTACCCCTTCGGTAAATGAGACTATCCCCTTCTTTGGCTATGTGGCATCTTCTCCCATTCAGTTGGATTACCTTTTTATTTTAGTAATGATTTCCTTATCTGTGAAGAAACTTTGTTTTATGTAGTCTCATTTATTTTTCTTTCATTGCTCTTGCCTTTGGGGTCAAATGCATACAAGTATCAATAAGATAAATTTCAAAAGGCTTGCTGTTTATTTCTAGGAATTTTATGATTTCAGATGTTATATTCCAATTTTTAATCCATTTTGAGTTCATATTTTTGTGTATGGTGTGAGAGTTGTCCAATTTTATTCTTTTGCATGTGGATGTCTAATTTACACAACACCACTTGTAATAGAGATTATCTTTTGTCCATTGTACTTTCTCATAAATTAACTGACCATAGATAAGTGGTTTTATTTCTGCGTTCTCTATTTGCCATTGATTTATGTTTCTGTTTTTATTCCAGGACTATATTATTTTAATTACTATTGCTTTATTATACAATTTGAAACCAGACAATGTGATGCCTCCAACTTTGTTCATTCTCAAGATAGCTTTATTTTGGCTATTCAAGATCTTTTGTAGCTATATACAAATTTTAGGACTTTTATTTATGAAGAAAGTCACTGGAATTTTGAAATGTTATATTGACTCTCTATATTGCCTTAGGTAATGCAGACTTTAAAAAAAATTGCTTCAAGCCCTTCGATTATTATTTTTTAAAGTTTATTTTTAGACAACTTTTTCCCTTATATCATTTTTCTTATATCATAGTTCATTTTGGGACAATATTTTATTTCTCCCACCACCACAGTAAGCACCATCCACAGCCACAGTCCCTTGTGTTTTTTCCCTCTTGTCTTGACCCCTCCGTCTCCCCTTCTGAATGTCTCAGATTTATGGTCAGCATGCAAGTTTTGTCTTTTTTCCAATCCTTCATTTGTTTACTCTATATTACACATACCAGTGAAACCATCCAATATTTATCTTTTTCCCTCTGACTTGCTTAGCATAATCTACTCCATATCTATCCATGTTGCCACAAAAGGCATGTATTTATCTTTTGATCAGAATAGTATTAATATTGCAAAAAATTTATTTCTATTTGTCTTCAATTTCTTTTATCAGTATATTATACAGATATTGTGTTATCTTGGTTAAATTTATTCTTAGTCATTTTATTCCTTTTAAGATGACTGTAAATGGTATTGTTTTACTCTTCCTGATAGTTGATTTTTTTCATTTTTTTAATATAGAAATGCAGTATTTTTTTTTGTGCATTGATTTTTGTGTCCTGCACCTTTACTGACTTCATTTAATAGCACTTTTGAGATAACATCTTAAAAGATTTTTTATTTACAAAATCATGTCACCCTCAAATACTGACAGTTTTACTACTTTTCCAATTTGGATGCTTTATTTTTCCAAATTACTATGGCTAGGACTTCTATAGTATATTTAATAAAAAGTGACAGCACTGCACATCTTTCCCCTTTTCTGACTTAGAGAAAAGTCATTCAGCTTTTATCTACTTAATATAATGCTGCACAGATACATATACAGAGAGAGAATGAGACATTTGTATATACATTCATATATCTGTGTGCTATGTATGGTATATATGATATAAATGGATGTTAAATTTTGTCAAGTGCTTTTCTGCATCTTTAAGATACCTATGCAATTTTTATCTTTCATTTTTTGATGTGTCTGCTGTAAATGTTGAGCCATCCTTGCATCCCTGGAATGAATCCCACTTGATCTTACTATGTTATTCAATTTTGGAAAACGGCTTGTTAATATTTCAAGAATTCGTTTATCTTTATCAGGGACATTGGCATATAATTTCCATTTTGTGCTAAGCTTGTTTGGTTTTAGTATCAATGTAGTAATTTTGGTTTTGTAAAGTGAATTTGAGAATAGGTATTAAATCTTATATGAATATTTGGCAGAACTGCCCAGTAAGTTTATCTGGCCCTGGAATTTCATTTTTAGGGTGGTTTTTGTTTACAAATTCAATTTCCTTACTGACAATTAGTCTAAGAGGATTTTCTATTTCTTCATATTCAATCTTAGAAGATTGCACAGTTCTAGGAATTCATTTTTTTCTAGTTTGTTCAATATGTTGGTACATAGTTTTTCATAGTAATTTTCGATTCTTTGCATTTGTTTTATAAGTAGTAATTTCTCCTCTTTCATTTCTGACTTTGTGTTCTCTTTTTTTAAGGTGAATCTATCTAAATTTGAATTTTTTTATTGTGTTGGTGTCAATATCTTTAGGTATCCTGGTGTTGGGTGCATAAGTATTTACAATTGTTATAGCCCCTTTTCACATTGATACCACTACTGATATAAATACCTTCATTGTCTCTCATTTAAGTCTTTAAAGTCTATTTAAAAGGATATATAAAAGATGACTTTATATATGATGTAATGATGACTATATTAGTTTTCATTTCATTCCCATCAGCATGGGTTTTTATAAAATCCCTTCACTACCATTATGTTTATGTCTCTTGCAAGCAAGTATAGCTGAGTTTGTCTTTCAAACTATTCAACCATATATATATGTGTGTGTGTGTGTGTGTGTGTGTAAACATATATATCATCCTAGTATAAAATATTCTATTATGTGTTTATAGCAACTTAATTTTGAATTCATTCTATGTTTATTTTGATTTGTAATTCTATTATCCCCCCATGTATTTTTGAGGCCACATTTTGCATCCTATTTTTGTGTGCACAGCACACCTTAAGTGATTACTATAGTTTTATATTACTTTTGTCTTTTACTTTTAATAATACCTTTTGTTAGCTTTATTAGTAGATAATACACTAGATATAATATATTTACCTCTACCAGTGAGTATTTTTCTTTCACGTACTCTCTTATTTTAACTTATCTGCATTTTTTTTCAGCTTTAGTATTTCTCATAAAGCTAATTTACTGTTAATGAGCTCTTTTAGTTTTGGCTTATGTTGAAAAGTCTATATTTCCTTCAATTCTGATTGCTAGCCATGGTGGGTAGAATATTCTTGAGTGATATTTTTTTTCCTTTAGACGCTTTGAGTATGTCATGCCACTATTTTCTCGCCTGCAAAGTTTCCTACTTATTTTATAGATAGCCCTTCTATGCAATATGTTTTTAAGATTTTTTTTTACCTTTAACTCCTAACATTGTGATTAAAATATGTCTTTCTATGAGTATGTTTTTGTTCACCTGATCTGAAACTTTATTTCCTGTACCTGGACTTCTTTCCATCCCTAGAATGGATACATTTTCAGCCATTATTTCTCCAAACAAGTTTTCTACCCTTCTCTTTCTCTTCCATGGGGAGTCATATATTGAGAATGTTATTCCATCTAGTGCATTTCATTGATCCCTTAACTTGTATTTATTTTAATTTTTTGCTTCATTTTTGTTGCTCTATTTGGATGAACTGCACTGCTGTTTCAGGCTGCCTTGACCATTCTTATGTTTCATAGTTCTGTTGCTGAACTCCTCTGGTTTTCTGTTTGGTTGTTGTATTGTTAAATTCTGTGACTTCTTTTTGATGCTGTTTGTTAAACATCCCTTTGTTCATTTACTTTATTCCTGAGTTTGGTGAGCATATCTGTAACTATTACTGTGAATTCTCTGTATGGTAGATTTTACTATCCATTTTCTTAAGTTTTTTCCCCCTATTTTATCTTGTTCTTTTAGTTGAAGTATATACACCTTCATTTTTCTCAACTCTTTTCCTATGTATTAGGTAAAACAGTCATCTCTCCCAGACTTGAGTAGGCATTGAAACTTATTGCCCAATTTTGTGCTATTTTTGTTGTTGTGGATTGTTTCTCTCATGTTTATGGTTATCTAGGTAGTGTGGTTTACTTATGGTTGCTTATTCAGCTTGGTTTATTCTTGATTGATCTCTAGCTTTGCGTGTGTCAACATCTGTCAGTGTTCCTTTTAGCATTTTAGTTTCAGGCTTATTGGAGACTCATGTACCCACTTCTAAAGTGTGCCAAACATGTGTGGGGCTGTGGAGCAGCAGTCATAAGCACTGTGGGTCTTCAGACTCTGTGACATGCAGTTGTTCCATTTGGAATAGCACAGAAATCAGAGTTGTAAATTAGTGTATGATCTCTTTTCTGGAAGGTAAGTTATAGCAAGGCCAAGGGTATTCACAGAGATAGGATTCCTCAACCTGTGCTCCTTGAGAGCTCCTCCGGTCTCATTACTGATAGACTAGGTTGGTTCAGGGGATGTAACATGTCCACTGGCTAAGGTGAGATATTGGCAACATTAAAATGCTGACCTCCATCTTGACACTAAGGCAGAATCTATGTGCAAAAATGCTGCTTGCCATTGCCTCCATGCCTAGAAAACATTTCAATAGAATTTTCCCTCACACTGACTGATGTATTTTTTTTTTTTTTGAGACTAGGTCTTGCTATTTTTGCCCATGAAACTGCAGGCTCTCATTGCCTGGGGTACCACAGACTCAAGCAATCCCCAGCCTCAGCTTCTCAGGTAGCTGGGATTACAGGTATGTGCCACCATGCCCAGCTATTTTTCTTTTTTAGAACTAGGTCTCGCTATGGGCCCCAGGTGGGACTCGAACCACGATCCCTAGCCCCAGCCGCTTCATAGACTGAAGCTTAGAGGCATGAGCCACCGTGTCTGGCCCTGACTGATGTATTTTGATTACCTAGTAAGTATTCTTCTTATGTAACTTATGGGCTATAGAAGTTGCTTAATTTGCTTGGGGTGAGTCTACATCTTTGCCCTAAAAATGGATGCTCTATTCCATGCTCCCTTTGGTCTTGTAAACTATGTTGGTTTTTTAAAATCAGGTTTTTGGGAGCTGCCTCTGACCTGTACCAGTGCCAAGAGTTGGAGTATCTAAAGTAGGGCAGGGACCTCAGGAAGTAACACTCTTTGTGAGATCATCCCTCTTGTGAAGATCTGTGGTAGAGTTCCTTCAGTGACATATTTCTGCTCTCCTGCCATTCTGAATGTAGTCCTTCTACCCTTTGATATGGAGGTTTTATATCTAATTTTTTTTATTTTAAGTGCAATTTCTCCAAATTAGTTGTAGATATTTTATATCTGTGGAAGGAGGTGAGTTTAGGCTTCTTCTGGCCTGACTTGAACCATCTCCATCAGTAATCAATTTTGTATTAATGTTGTACCTCAAATTAAAAAATCCCCTACTCCAAATTTTATAAACTTCAGAAGCTATGAAACTTGGATTTACTCTTACAGATGCGCCATTACAGGGGATAGTAGAAATCCTTTGGAGTAGGACTTGAGCTCAATTTCCCTCTATCATCTAATAGCTGGCTGACCTTGAAGCAGTTACTGAAGACACCTGTGTCTATCTCTGTATTTTTTAATTCAGGTATGAACCAGATATACTAGAATTACGAGTATTGCAGAGGTGGAGTAATCTTGGGTTTAGTCCTTGGCTTGGAATTGGTTTAAAAAAAGTATAACCTGTATTTTATCTAGGGAGGTTGTAGATAGAATGATTGAGAGTGTGGCTTTAGAACCAACTATATCTACATTGAAAGATCTGCTTCATATTCTAATACTTACTGTATTATGTTTAGGAGTTGTCTTTCTGATTCCTAGTTTTCTCATCTTTGAAATGGTATAGTAAAACCTAAACAGCAGAGTTAAGACTGAATGAGATTATCTAAAGTGCATACCAGAGTGACTACTTTTAGTTGCATGTAACAGAAACATTCAAGATAATGTAAAATCATTATCAAAAATGCTTTCAGGCATTTTTGGCTACAACCCATTGTAAGAAATAGATTTTATGTTATTACCCAGGGCAGATGTGTGCATTGTCATAGATTTGTGTGGATCAAATTTGATATTGTTTATGCCCAAGCATCATATATTGTTCTAGAATGGGAAGACAGAGTGCTGCTTCTGAATTTGGGCTTTCACAATTATATACATACAGAGCTACAGGTCAGAGTGCCACAGGCTTGTACTTTTCCTTTGTACTCTATTTAACTTTGATTCACTTATTTTCCTTTTTGGGGCTCCCTTATGTTTGGAAAGAGGAAAAAAAACCAATTCAGGTGGATGAAAAATCTACTGAATATATTCAGTCTCACTCTGATCACCTGTCCATTTTGAGCTTAATGTTACTTAACACATTTAAGTCCTGCTGCCAGAACCATTCAGTACTAGATTTTTCACCCAGATGAAGGATGGCCTAGAGTAGTTTATATCATTTTTGTTTAAAGAAGAGCACACTATCTAATATCTCCTAGATTATGAATCTATGAGTTTACTGCACATTCTATCAACCACTAAGCCAGTGTTTTGGTTTTTATTTTCTGTGATAAATTACTAATCTTGGTTTCTCAAACTGAGGGAAAAAATATGCTCTAGGAATTATTCTATTATTGACCTTTGATTATTCTGTAGCAAACTTAAATAACAGCCTAACACTGTAAATTTTAATAACATTTCCTTACTATGATGAATTATGAGCTAAATTATATGTGCTCCTAAACCTTTTCAGCTGATGATGCTTGGGGAAGTTCTCCATATCTTTTAAAGCTAGTTCACCTGGGGATGCTCAATAAAGACAACATCCATTCATTTGGCATAAGACGCACAATAGTTGATAATTTATTTTGCAAATTTTTCTTCACTGTCCTTAGACCCCCAAACTAACCACACTTAGGTTTGGTGAACAAGGCACACAAAGGAGAGGAAAAATAAAAAACAGCATCATTAGCAATTTGATTATGAATTTTCTTTGCCATAAAAGAACAGCTAAGTGATTTCTATGATAATTTGGAAACAGGTACTTTTGATTAAATTTTAATTACTTGTCCCAGTGGAGAGCCAGTCCTTTTTTGTAGTGTTGTGTGTCAGTAGGTATAGATTGTATCTGTGGTCCATAAAATATAATAAAATCTGTCATTTTATTTTAAACATGTCCTTACAATACACATTAGGCATTAACTATCTTAGTCATCCTTGGTAGTGCACATCCCAAGTAGCAAACACCACGAAATATTGCATCAACTTAAAGGAAATTCTTTCTTATAATCAAACGCAATGCAATTGGATTTTTAGTGATGCCAAAACAACAGAAATTGTCACTTGAAAATCATTTGTTCGTGCCTGTTAGACCTTGTAACAGACTTGAAACTTTGACCCTGAAAACTCAAGATATTCTGACCTTGAGGGAATGTTCTACTACCACCCACATTGGCACACCACTTACATCCAAACTGCCCCTTAATAAATACCCCAGTGATAAAGCCAGATCTGTTAACCAGGATTCCCAAAAGATTAGACAACGTGTGGAGCAGAAAAACAAAATGTATATTTGGGTTGCCTTTATATTGAGTTATAATTGTATATCATCATTTCTGAATGAGTTAACCATGTTCTCTGCTATAATGAATACTTTAAATTGATAGGATTTTGCTATCAAACTAAGTGGGTCTCACTAAACAACAGCATTTCTTATCAAATATACATCTTAGAGGAAAAAAAGACATGTTCATTTGTTGTCAACTGCAAACTTTTTGGCAGTAATCATCCAATGGTAATTGGTCAGCAGTGTAATTTAATTAATGGTACATTCTGCGTGCTAATATAACTTGGAGAGTTCACCAGGAAGGTTAGTGTTTAACACTAAACAGACCAGAGATGCATTATTGAAATGAGAGATTGAAAATCTCAATATGAAGTTTCTTCCCTGCCAAGATTATTTTATATATTAGATTTGATTTTTTAAGGGAATTCTTGGCACTTTCCCTAAAGGCGGCTACTATTTTATCCTACTCAGTCTTGAAGATGAGTTGCCATCTGTCATATTTACCATCATATAAAAAAATGTAACATATAGGAAACTTTATAAGGATAATTTTTTTGAAAAAGAAATTAAATTTTGACCACCACAATGTATAGGTATCTCTAAAAGTTATTTTAGATACACTGGTGCATTGTTATATGAGTATATTGCTTTTAAGTGGATAATTTCCTTTGTAACTTAAACATCATAAGGCACACTGGATACAGGACAGGCCTTGTATGTATCTCAGTATGAGATGAGGGTGCCCTGACTTTATCCAGAGGTTTTGGAACCTCCATTTTTGTCACGTATATGACACTGTCTAAAAATGTAGTATCAAATATCTGTGCGTAACCAAATTCAGTTTGTTGCAATGAACAGACTCACCACTGTAATGGTGTATATCATCTTTAGTGAAAAGCCTGGCTAAGAGAATGTCAGAAGATTGCCTAATGTGTATGCAGTCCAGTCATTCCCTTAAACACCAGTTCTGATTACTCTGATTACTCTGGTCACAAAAGAAAGTAATGCTTGAACCATTCTCTTAATTCCTGCTGATTTATATTTTCTATCCTGTAATCTGTCTGGGCTTCCACAGAAGGTCCCAGGAAAGAAAATTGTTGAAATTTTTGCCTGGAAGTACTGTATAAACGATTTTTGAGTTTTAAAATTGCTGAATAAATAACTCTAGAAGAATTTTATTTGATTTTAGTGATGACAAATTGTGTTTTTTCTAACTTTGGAGAGGAGGGGGGAGGGGAAAAGGAGAGAGAAAGGAAGAAGGAAAGAAGGGAGAAGGAGATGACAAAGGCAGGTATTTGGGAAAGAAAGGGAGCTGGGAGCACAGAAGAAATGTGACAGCTCAACTGTGTATGATCAGACAGTTCTTTTCACTATGGTGGGCTGGAAGCTCAAATCCAAATCTGTACAATCCTAGAAATTATGCAAAAGCTAGTGGTGAATTTCTATATATTACCTTAACCTTTGCATTCACCATGTAACTAATTCTTAACTCCTTTCCCCTAATTCATTAATTTTTTAATAAATTTCTATTGAAGGAACATTAGTTTGTAACACTATAGACCTGATCTGTACACACCATAGTATGATTATCACTGAAAGTCCAGTTTCTATCCAGTACCATGCAATTGATGCCCTTTACCCATTCATCCACCCTCACCCCTTTCCCCTCTGGTAATGAGCAATAAGCTCTTTATTTAAAGGAGGTTCTTGTCTTGTTAACTCTGTTCTTTCTTTCCCATATATGAGTGAAATCATGTGGCATTTGTCTTTCTCTGACTTATTTGATTAAGTGCAATATCCATATTGTAAACAGCAAGATTTTTTGTATAGCTAAGTCGTATTCCGTGTGTGCTTCTCATATCTTTGTTCATCGATGAGCACCTAGGTGTTTTCATATCTTGTCTTTCGTAAATAATGCTCACATATCTTTTCAGGCTCGGTGTTTTTATTTTACTTTGGAAAATACCAAGTAGTAAAATAGCTGGAATGCTGTATTATTAATTTTTTGAGGAAAAAAGTTTTCCATAGTGACTACCAATTTACATTCCCACCAAAAGTGTGCAGTTGTCTCCTTTTCTTGCCAATACTTTTTTTTTTTTTTTGATAAGTCATGCTCACAGATAAGACATCTCATTGTGGTTTTGATTTCCATTTCCCTAATATGTGATGATGAATAGGTATTCATGTACCTGTTGCCTTCTGTTTTATTTTTTTTTGGAGAAGTGTCTATTCAGACCATCTATCCACTTTGTTGATTGTTCTTGAGTTATGAGTTTGTATATTATGGATATTAATCCCTATTGGATGTTTGAATTGTGATTGTCTTCTCCACTCACAACTTTTGAAACTTGATTTTGTGGTTTCTTTTTATGGTGCAGAAGCTTTTTTGGAGGTGAATTTTTTTTTTTTTTTTTTTTTAGACTAGGTCTCATTATTTTTGCCTGTGGAACCACAGGCTCACATTGCCTGGGGCACCACGGACTCAAGCAATCTCCAGTTCAGCTTCCCAGGTAGCTGGGATTACAGGCATGCACCACCATTACAGAGCGCCACCAGCTCTATTTTTTTTGGAACTAGGTCTTGCTATGTGGCCCCATCTGCGGCTTCCTAGGTTCCTGCTTACAGGCATGCGCCACCGTACCTGGCCAGGAGGTGAATCTTTAAAAACATCTGTGAATCTGTGAGGCTGATGTTAATGAATTTGTTGCCTGTTTTTTTCTGTGTTTTATAGCTTGAGGCTTTACATTCAATCTTTTAATCCATGTTAAATGAAATTTTGTGTATGACATAAGTTTTAGTGTTCTGACTTACTCTTGTATATGTGTGTTAGTTTTCTCAGCACCAACTGTTGAACAGATTTTCCTTTCTGCATTCCATGTTTTTGGTGTGTTTGGTATAAATTGATTTTCTCTATGTGTAGGTTTATCTCTGAGTTTTCAGGTCCATTATGCTGTATGTCTGTTTTTATTCAAATCCCAAGTGCTTTGATTACTACAGCTTTGCAAAATAGTGTTATCATCATTTTTGTTTCTTCCTCAGGATTATTTTGACTATCCTGGGTCTCCTGTGGCTCTTTAAAACTTTTACAGTTTTTTTTTTTGTTATGACTGTGAATTATGCCACTTGAATTTTGATGGGTGACACTAAATTTGTACATAGCTTTTAAATGGCAAAATAGGCAAAAGGTCACTTAAACGATGTTAATTCTTCCGATCTATGTTGCATACAGAAATACATGTTTTGATTTTGCAATCTGTAACTTAGTAACTGTGTCCATTAACTTGTAATAAAGTTTTAATGGGATCTCTTGGGACTTTTATATATATCATGTCTCTTGCAAATAATTTTACTACTTCCTTTCCAATTTACATAGTTTTCTTTTTCCTGCCTAATTGCTCTAAGACTTCCAATACTGTAAAATAGTAATAAAATAGTACCATGAGTGGGCACCATCTTTTTGTCCCTGATTTTAGAGGAGAAACATAATATTTCACCATTGGGTATGCAGTTGCTGTGGATCTGTCGTATTTCTTTTGTAAAGGTATAATCCTTTGATATCTACTGTGTTAGATCTGTTAACATAAGTGGTTGTTGGATTTTGTCAAGTGGTCATAAATTTAGATGAATGATATTACTGGGTTGCAAAATTAGGGTTCTCCATGCAAAATTCACGTGCTTGAGCAGAAATGATTTCTTCCTGTTTTTAGAACATGGTCTAGATGTCAGAAAACTAGAGCCTTGGGAACAGAGCTGTTTGAAGAATCCTGTGTAAGTCACTAGCCATTCCAGGTCTCGGTGATAAACATAACTAGCTCTAATGAATTGTTGCTGTTCTCTGCAGTTTATCTATATGGAGTGTGATTGTTTTTCAAGGTCCTTCTCTGTGACTGAATATGCCTTGTTTTTCCAGCAGGGTATTTTCCACTAGTTAATTCTTACCAGGCATTTAATGAAAGTATTTAATATCAAAACAAGGTGACACATCTCTTTGTGCAATACACTTTTATTTTCCTTTTACCTTTGCAGTCATCTTTGAGTAATCTTTGTGTAAACAATAGAATGGAATGAAATTACATTAAATTGTATGCAAATGGCTCTAGAACACCTTAACAATTATGACAAGGCAATTATAAATAACTTTTTTCCCTTAGTAATATATATTTGCTTTTTAAAGTACATTAAAGAGCTGCCATATCTAGGGTTAGCTAGGAAAGAGCAAATGGTACCATCTTGGGAGCCCACCTCCCCTGAAAGTTTAGATGCCAAATTTGAAAATCCTAAGATTTACTATTCCATAATACATAGTTAAGCAGAGGGCTAGTTGGTATGAAAGTATTTATTATTGAAACTTAATGTTTACTTTTTAATCATTGCACAAAACCCCTTCTATCTTCCACTCCACCTGGGTATTCTGCAGAAGTTCAAGTGAAATTCAGTACTTTCAAGTTTATCACTTTTGGAACAACAAATTCTGTACGTAAGAGAAGTCAGATCAGAGATGGGTACGTAATTAGCAATCTAATAGAATGGCAACATTTTATATATATCATTCTAAATATTCCAATGAAGCAAAACTTACATATGCCACTTTATGTAAAGGAAAATTTACATCTGAGGCTATTCCAAAGTAAAGCAGCCTCAGGTACATTCTTAATATGAAAGTTAGCAAGGCACCTCCCTCTCCCAAGAGACAATCAGATTGTGGATTGGATTTTAGGCAAACCCAAAAAAGCATCTAATTCCTAATTCAGTCATTTCAAAAATCAGAAGTTATAAATACTCCAAAGATAGACCTGAAACTTTTTGTTTAAATAACAAGAGATTAACTGCAAGAAGCATGTAATCAAAACCTTTTTGTTTCCTTATAGCCAAGGTGTGTAATGCATAAATATATGAAAAATAAAATTCACAGTCAGTTTTAAAACTAGAATTCAAGTTTGACTAATCTTAATTTTATAAGTATATTAATTTCTAATTACAACATAAAAGAGGCAGTATTGTCAGATGTACAATTAAAGTATTATAACAGAAAGAACAACAATGAAAGAATAGGCTTCTGATAGAAAAAATTCCTTTTACTAATAAATAGGACCACCTGAGTGTATTTCAGATTCTTTTCATGTAAGGGATATCCGAATTGATTGCTAAGAATATTAAATAGCTTTTGGAAAAATTAGCAACAGTCGTGCAGCTGTGGCATTTGCTTGTTCTCATATTGTGGATTGCTAGAGAATAAAGCAGAACTTGGAGTGCTTAAGTTAAAAAAATTTTTTATCCTGTTTGGTCAAAGCCAGCCTCTTCACAATCTTCTGATTTTGCTGGGAGTGAGGGGGTGGGCAGGGGGAGGAAAAGGCTGAGGGGAGTGTTGTGAGGGGGTATGACAGATCAGGGTGGTGATAAGGGACAGACATCAGCTGACACTCAGTTGAGCAAACCCAATCAACTTCACTTCATCAGGAATCTCCGACCCATCACAGCCAGAAGCCTGAAAAAGGTAAAAAGAAACCTTCAGTGCTGGTTTGATACAGTTGGTTGTCAGAGACCCATGATGGCAGATCTAAGCAAAGGCACACTCCTTGTGGGCCACAAGTCCTAGGAGACCCTCAATCATGTTCTTGACTGATTGCTGGATTAAGTACAAAAAATAACAGGGGAAGGGATTTGTTGCCCATTAATACACTACCAGGCACAAACTTGCAGCTGTGGAATAATGAACCATATGACTGCCAAGAAATCACATTTCCAACAACTGGAGTGATTTTAAATAGAGTTCTTTGACAATTTTAAAAGGAATATTATGAAAATAAGTAACTTAATAGTTAACTCAGGGGTAATTTGATTTTTACCAAATTCACCTTTGTAAAATTAGCCAAAAAAAAGAGGCCCCCAAGAATTGGATCAGCTTGTGACAAATAAGTAAGTGCTGCTGAGTCATTTTTACAGGTAAAGGTTCCATAACATGCTTTTTTTTTTCCCCATAACGGATTCTGTTTGTAATAATTACCTAAAATTGTTGCAAATTACAGTGTGTCAAATACTTTAAAAGCAAAAGAAATTAGAACTATACAATTACTCATCAAACCTCTCACTGGTCCTAATTTATTATTTTCTTCCCCTTTCCCTGTCATTCACACACAATACTCAATGCCTAGTTGCCTGTTCTCCAGTGCATGTATCCAAATTGGACACCAATAAAAGTGTCACAAATGGAGAGAAAAATCATTTGATGAATCGAAATGGGCAATTAATTACAAAGGAATATACAAACCTTTTCTTAGCAGGAATTAGGTAAAACTGTCATTATCACCATCACAATGAATTTGCTTAGTTCTGCTCCAAAAAAATAAGTATATAAACTCAGCTCTTTGTCAACCCCAGCATTTTCCCTTAAAATACTCAGCTAATTATTCCCATACAAATTAAGTGCTTTAAAATAATTTCCCTAAAATAGCATTCAATGTGAGCAGTTACATATAAGAAAACCAGTTAACTAAGAGTAGGAATTTTAAAGAATTTACTTTGTGTTCTGTCCAATGACTTCTCTAGTTTTGACAGATAACTCAGTTTTCATTGTTTTGAACTGCTAGCAACAGTCAAGACTGAAAACACTCCTTCCCTGATCTCTACTTTAACAAAGTAGAGTGGGCAAGGAAGGCTTTTCAGCTGAGAGATTTCCCAGGGGGTATTGGTCATACCAATGTTGTAATAGTCACCTCCCCTACCATTTTATTGTCCCACTAATCAGTTTTTCTCTAAACCATCCCTTCTTGCTTACTAGTCATTACAGCACCACTTGCTGAACCCAGGAAATGGAGACAATTTTTGTAATTATCAGGTAACTGACAAGTCCTGATAACAAGATTAGTTTGGCACTGTCAAGAACTTCAGAACTACATCAGAACATTGGTGATGTTAAACTGACTAAACTAGTCAATAGTTGTCTAACTAGAAGTTTAAAAAATGCTCTTAAAAAAGAGTAAAGGAAGTGAATGATTTCGTGTGTGTGTGTGGGTAGTTTGCTTGGGAAGGCTTTATGGAGTTAATATGTGGAAAAAGCCACTTTAGCTGGCTTAACCCTTCCCTCAACTACCTTGCTGAAGCCTGAGACACGCTAAAGAGGGCAACCGATTCTCAAATCTAGAGGAAAGGGAGCAGAGAACTTTAAACAGTTCTCGGACTTGCTGAGCTCATGATTCCTTTATTATTTATTTATTAAACTCTTAAAATTGAGAACTTCCAGTTATCTCTGTATGCACTGTTTTAGAAATTAGAAATTAAGTGTCTTATATGTTAAAGTACTGTTAGGTAATATAAAATAACTAATAGAGGTTTGATGAAAAAGAAACAAGGACTAGTTCAGTGCATAAGTCAAGGAACTCATCAGTACTTTCCTTGGAAGTGATCATAGCACTGGAGATGTCCTTCCCATTTAATCACACAGAACTTTAAAATAATGTGGACTCATGTTAGAATTTTCCTAGTAAACAAGAAAATTCCAATTGATATGGAACTTCTTCATATTTTAATTTAAAGAGTCAGTGGCTGAGTGTATACATGGCTTTGAAGAACACCACGGCTGGGAGTACTTTGATACCCTGCCATGATTCACACTAACCAGGGCTTTCATCCACCATGTTCACGCAATGGAACAAGCCAGGTAGTATTTTTATACATTATGAAAAAGGGTTTTGGACCCCAGAAATTCTACACTCACATGTGTGACCCTTGGTTTCAAAGGAAAATGTATAACAGATGCTACCCATGCTCTCACTCAAATGTCTGTAATCTTGAAAACCTCCACCCCTTCTATAAGACCTGCACCCTGATTATGTGGGTTTCCAGTTTTGATCACAAGGATTTTTTCTACCCCAATGAGTGCACTGTAGAACCACCTATAGGACATGACTGAATTGGTCTGCAGTGTGTTCTCAGAACTGAGATTTTTCAAATATTCAGCAGAGTTTGAAAACTGTTGTTATATCCTAGAAACAAGTTTTATTTGCATCAGAATTAACTGGAGAGCTTATCAAAACAGGTTTTTGTGCCCTAAAGCTTACATTTTTGTCAGTTGCAGTTTCCAGGTGAGGTGGACACTGCCTGTAGACCACACATCACATCCTTGTAGACTGGAGTGGGAAGGCTCCATTATATCTCTACATGGGCCTTTTTGAACTGAGAACCTCCTTCAGATTTTAGTGTCACTTCTCTCCCCCCTTCCGTGGGGAGAGAAAGTTTATACTGATAGGTAATTTTTAATCTCAATTCAGTCTTGGCTTTAAGTCAACACTTTTAAGAGTACAAGTAGACATGTGACCTTTTTTTTTTTTTTTTTTGAGACAAGGTCTTGCTATTTTTGCCCATGGAACCTCAGGCTCATGTTGCCCAGGGTACCACAGACTCAAGCAATCCCCAGCCTCAGCTTCCCAGGTAGCTGGGATTACAGGCATGGGCCACCACACTCAGCTATTTTTTTTGAACTATGTCTCTCTATGTGCCCCCTGGCAGGACTTGAACCGCCATCCCTGGCCCTGGCCCCTGCTTCCTAGGCTGCCGCTTACAGGCATGCATGACCATGCCCGGCCTTATTCATGAAATTTCTACTTGGAATGCATGTTGTTAAACTTCAGTAACTAAAATCTACAATGCTCATGTGTACCAAATGGATGTTAATTATATGTAATTAGAATTAGGATATTGCCTCTAAAGATAGAATTCAAATTCTATCTCATATATTCACACGTATAACTATAAAACTGCAAGATAGCAAATTTTTAAATGACTAAAAATTTCTTAAGATTGGCTCAAGCTTACAACACATTACTGTCAAACCCAAAACATATAATACTCAAGCTACAATGACTAAACCACTTCACTGAAAGTGTAAAAAGTTTTCTGATCTTTCTGAAGCTCTATGCCATGCCAACAGTGGAAATCATACCTAATATTTTAGTTCTTCGATAAAGCTTAAGATTTCATTGGACAGAGAAAAAAAGTCACTGCACTTCTTTATATAGCCCTTTGTGCTGTTTTTCTCATGTAACCAGATATACAAGATATGGACAAATAGCTTTTTAAACTTGAGTCAAATACCAGAATCGTCAGGGGGTACTTTCAAAGTCCAGACTGTACCAAAAGCAGTTAAGTCAGGTACTCCTAGTATAGGACCCAGGCTAGTAACTTTTAAAAATGCCCCGAATACTCCAAGTGAAATCTCTTTGCAGCAGAGTGAAAACACAGTACCAATATACTGTTTTCTTATACAATTTTCAGGAAACTGACGGTATCATTTAGAAAGTTCTGAGAGTAAAATGATAAACAGCTGAGAGATAAAAGGGCAACAGTAGCTTATGAGGAAAAATGCTTCTGAAATACTTTGCTCTTCAAAAAAATAACCAAATTGATGAATAAAACAAATGGATTTGAATCTTTGTGGTTTTACCACTTAGTAGCCTGTAGAAAATTAGCACAAAAATAAGTTCAAATGAGCTTTGTTAAATGGATCTCAAATTGGCTGGCAACTGATATTAACAAAGAAATCCTCCTAGGTCTTAACTGTGGCTGTGTGAAGAGAGTTAAGTAACAAATAGAAGGTCATTCTTGAATTGGCTTTTTAATCACTATCTTTTGGGGGAAAAGTTCATTAATTTCCATTTACAGGGAACACCAATTTCTATATTCTCAAACTAAGCAGAAGGGAAAACTCTTGTGTCAACCAATGCGAATGTGCTCAACATCTAAATGAGTAAATCTATAAGCAGAACACCATAAAGCTGCAAGGTCTTGACTCTAAGAATGAACAGTTGTGAGGATGGGTGATGCCAGACCAGAGTTGAAATTGCAGCTTCTGCACTCTATGATCCTGGGCAAGTGAGCCCCAGAACCTCAAGCCCCAAGATATCAAAAGGACATCTCCTGAGACTGTGAGAACTAAATTAACTGACATAAAGTAATCAAAACATCTCATGACTGTCTGGCAAGGAATGGATGCATAAGAAATAGTAGCAATTCTTATTTGTCTAGACAAGGCATTTTAAGGGATTCTGTAAAAACAGAGCATGAAACAGACATCATAATCCTATTCTACAGGGATTCGCACAAATTATAAAGGAAACATTGGTGGTTAAAGTTTTTCTAAATGAAGTTTTTGTTACTTTGATATAGTTTAATTATGACCAAATCCTTACTGTGTGCCTGTCACTGTGTTAGGCTCTATAGGCCTAACAAAGAAGTCTCTGCATGGAGGCTCTATGCTTACTGCATACAGATAAGACTCCACACAATTTCAGTGTTAACTCCACAGGGGAGAGGATAAGAGCAGTAAGTACCTTGGTCAAGACTGGATGTTGGAGAAAGTGATGTTTCATTTAGACTATATGTAGACAGAGAAGGGGGGGTAGATATAGAAAGGTGAAATAGAGGACCTAGGAGGGTGTGATCAAGGAAGGGCTACCATTTTAGAAAAGGTGAGTGAAAGCCCCCTAGGTGTCTGGAGCATTCTGGAGCTATCCAATGACTCCAGTGCTAGCCTCAGAGTAGTCACTGTGAGCTGGTGGCAAACTGGGACTCTACTAGGATGCTTGTAATAGGGGTGAAGTGAGAAGGACAGAACAGAGAGAATCTAGGGAACAAACTTCAAGATGAGATTGTCACATTATTCTTGGATATATTACAGGTATTTAAAAAAAACTTTCAGTGATAGGAAAGGGTCATGATGCTACTCCTATTTTATAGGTGAGCAATTTTAGAGTGAATAAGTTCAGCATGAAAGTTTTAAACTTAGGAAAATATTCTGAAGGTGGTATAATTTTGTTCTTTAAGTATAAGAAAATAAACATTTATGTTGTCTTGAACGGCTGAAACAGGATACCATTTTTTTCATCAATTCTCATAAATGAAACATGTTTATAAAGATGTAGGTGAGTTAGAAACAGAAGAGGTGAAAAGATGAATTTTTCAATCTGTTAACTATAACTATAGTTATTATCAAGACAAAATTAATTTCTTCAAATACATTCTGTGAAAATCTTTTAATCTGCTTTTTTTTTAATCACACAGCCTAGCCCTTCTGAAACAGATGAGCCACAAGACCCAGAAAGTTAATTATTTATAGTAAATGTTAGCTGGGTGCTAACTATTTAGCATTTTTGGACACTTATTTCCCATTAGATTTTCACTGGAACTCAGATCAATATATGTTGTGCACAGCAAGTCCTGGCCACCTAGACTTAAATTGCTTGTGGCATTCTGATTTGCTTTTGACTATTTGGGCTTCACTCCATTTCCAGCCATAATCGCTGTGGCTTGATATTACAATGACCATGGGATGCTCTGTGTTCTGAATCTCTGTGGCCACCCTACTTCCTAAATTTAAAACCTAGTATTCTGTCTTCTCTATGAAAAGTTCTTACTGTGATTTGAAATGTGGAGTCAAATTTTTATGCCTCTGTTCACTAGCCTTCAGTGAGCTGTTCTATAGTCACTTGCAATTACCTAGACTATTTCAACAACGATCAGCCTCAAGTGTCCAAAGTTAAAACCCCTTGGTTTCACTTTAGAGAAGCTTTATTATGCGTATTGCTTAGAATTCAAGTTGTATTTTGTCTATATGGTCAAGTTTCTGTGCAAAATTGGCTCAAGATTTCCCAAATGACCACCCTTAAAGATGTAATTGATAAAAGAACAAATTATCTCATAGAAGAGGAAATTTCCAGTCATGATCAGAAAATGTTCCCAAATGTTGAAGAAGCAAATGACAAATGCAAAAAAAAAAAAAAGGCCCAAAAGGAAAGAACAACAGATCAGGTTATTAAGCTACATTATTATTCCTTGTTGGCAGAGCATGGCATGGCAAAATATTTACCTTTTTTCCACAACTTTCTACTTACCAACTTAAATGTCAATGTTTTTAAAGCTTTGGGATCATCTACAATCTTTTGTAAATTAGCAGCCACTGTAAGATAGAAATATGGAGAAAAAGTGTCCAAATTATTTCCAATAACACATATTTTCACATTAATGATTCAGAAAATTTGATGCAATATACTGTAAAATCATTTCTTTCACATATATGTAGGCTATTATAGGAAATGAGTCACGTTGGTTACATCTTCAGCACCTATCAATCAAATTACCTTGGCCATTTTTCATAGAAAATGAAAAATTATTTTCTAATGGAAAGAAGCACCAGTCTCCAGTATTTTCTGCTCAACACTTACTTCCAAGAAATTGATTAGCCAGTAGAGGGCAGTACAAAACAAAGAGGAGCAGTACTTGCAAAAACTCTTTTGGGAAATAATAGAACAGCACCTTTGAACTACTGTACTATAAATTCACTAGATTCTCTGAACCCATGTTTATCAAAGCAGCCAAATATAATAGATATGAATTTTATGACTCAGGCATATGTTTTCATGCCTTTGTAGTACAATTATCTGTCAGAGAAGTGCCACCTTGAGCAATAATCTAGCCAATTGACCAGGGTAGAGAATTAGAGACGATCCATGTGGAGCTCAGTAGTGAAGATGTGTTCATCAGAGACCCATCTATTCAGCTTTATACTTGAGTGGAGTAGTCAGCTTTTCCTGCTTACTCCTCTGGCTTAGGATAATATTTATGAACAGAATTATCAAAAAGTAATGAGGACACACAAAAAAAACCTTGTTCTTTCCAGAGTCAAATGTGAAATGTAAGAAGTACTGAAGGTCAAGTAAGGGCTACTAGTTATGGAAGGAGAGGGTCCTGTTTTTCATTTTTGTTTGTCATGGGGAAAGTTAATATTAAATAGTAAATACTTTGATAAGTGGTTCAAGTAGAATGTGAGTGTGGCAAGAAGTCTGTGCACCTTTTATGATTCTCTAAATTTGACCAAAAACCTATGGATTTTATTCAGATTAGACTGTTTAATTCATCAGCAGAGGAAGAAAAACATTTAAGTAACATTTTATCAGTTACCCTCTTAATACTTCCAGCCTGAGTGATCTACTATGTTCCAGTTTTGGTTGCATCCCGTTCCCTTATTTTTTCTTCCTTTTGCTCATACAAGCAAACAAATACACGTATCAGCTCTGTCCTGGGCCACCAACCTTGGCATAATTATCATCGCCAAGCTGCTTTTGGTATCAACAGTTTTCTGAATATATAAAATCATCTGGCAATCCATGCAAGAAACACTGACTTATAGAGTGCAAAGCTCTGCTGCAATATTCTGTCCCCTAAAGCCTGTATTCTGATGTCAGGGCAAACTGCAGTAACTGAACACGCTCACCATTTTCCTAAAACATAAAAACATTCTGATTTGGGCTTATTTCACAAGTGGCCATAAAGTCTTCAGAGGAATTTCAGTTCTTTCATTAGCGTCTCTCAGTTAATGTGGATGATTTATTGCCTTGTTCTGGGTCATCTATTTCCAGTCTGCTCTCTAATGTTCGCCAAAATCAGAGATCTGTCCTGTACTGATTCATGGGCCTCTCTGGTATACCTGCATAGTGCTAGGGCTGATTTCCAAGGAACATGACTAAGCTATTGTAGAGTGGAGGGCATGATTGAGCCACTAGCATCTTAAACAGTCATCCCAGAAACCACACTCCCCAATTGTGAATCCTACACCTCAGAGACATTAGAAATTCAAATTCTGTCTTTAGCTCAAAGCAAAAATAGCAAAACTGGCCACTTACCTGATTACTTATCCCAGCTGCTAGGCTTATTTTCAATTTAGTTGATTCTAATTTGTTGTAAAGTACTATAAAATACCTTCATTTAACTGACATCACATAAAATTCAGGGTGATGTTAATTTCACTTCCAGTAGTAATGCTCATTAAAAAGATGGGTGTCACTGTTTCTCCCTTCTCCTGACTGTGCACCTGGATTTCAAAAATAAAAATGCTCCTTACCTGGAACGTGAGCTGAGAAGGAAGGGCTGGGTAAGCCTGGTTGGCACCTTAGAGATTTACAAGTATTTGCAAGTGACACTGCACCTCATGTTTTAAGGTACTCTACTCTACTTCTTCCTCCCCACCCCCAAAAATATGGCTTCTGAATGCTACATACTCAGTGGCTATCAACTCACATCTGGTTCCTAAAACTTTCCCAAACTGTCACCTCATGTGAGCACATCACTCTCCCTAGCACATGGTCTCTAGTCACAGTGATTGCTCTCTCTCGGCCAAACAAGTACACAGATCATAATCACTGAGGTCCAGGGATTCTGGCTCTTCAGCTCTACCACTGGGAGTGGGCTAAACAATGTCTTTGTGTAAACAGTATATTTGTTAGTTTTGTGTCACACTTTAGGCTTCAGTGTCTGTCAGGGCTAGAAGTTTCTATTTGTTTCTGTGAAAAACATGTGATCTGAGGTATGGTAAGTATTGTGCTTTATGAAGCTGTTATAACATCATTTACAGCCATGTGAAAAAGGCACTGATGTTCGTCACCTTGAATCTGCACAAAGAAGACTTTCCTGGGCTGATCTATCAAAGGCAAGGCAGCAAAGTCAATGTTTCTTTGGCAAACCAGTTCAGTCATTCTCCAGATTCTGTTTTCTCTATAAACTCCCGATACTAGTCAAATTCTCCACATTCTGACAGTTAGAAAAGTGACAGTTATATAATGACTTTTTACAATCTGTGTTTGTATTCCAAGTGGTTAGTCAAAAGATACACTTTTCTCCCCAGATACCAGTGCATTTCACAACAATTTCACAAAGTACTTATGTTCTGATGACAGTGAGTTAATTTATTTAAGCCAAACTATTCCCAAACAAAAACTGCAGAGAAATGTACCAGTAATACTAAGTCTGTGGTGTTCCCCTAGTAAGAAATTCTGAGATGAGACAAAATATATACGTGGGTAAGTGACAAGGTGATGACTTTACAATATTTCTTTTCCCCAATGACACACTAAACATCTGTTCTATGTACTGTACTGCTGCAGAAAGCATGAGTACACAGAATGGCATGGGTAACAAAAGAGAATCCAAGTATAAGTCAGGAGAAAAGATAAGAGGCCAGGTTGCTTATGGAAAATGCTATAATATAAATGTAAAATTGTAGCTAATTAACAGTTCAGTTTGAAAAAAAAAAGAGATTCACTATAATATTTTCCCCAAATCTGCAGGCTCTTGTCTTCAAGAGGTGAGTGTAGCATAGTATACAAGTCTGAACTCTGTAGACAGGGAGCCTGGGTTCAAATATGACCTCCCAGGAGCTATGTGGTCCCATGAGTTTGGGCAGGATTAGCCTGTTTCTGGCTGAGGCTACCTTATTTAAAATAGGAAGTAAAGTTTTTAATGTGGTCCATGAGAACCTCTGTGGAGTGGCCTCAATCTACCTTCTTCAGATTGATGCCTGCCATCTACCCTGAATATTGCCTGGAAAAGTTTCAAGGATACCCTCCCCACCACCTCTGCACTACTCTTACCATCACCTGCTGAAATGACCCATTATTGATGTGACTTCACTACTAGATTCAGATAAAATCGCATTCACCTTTGGAAAAGATTTGTCTTTGAAAGACATTACATTCAATAGGCTGTTGTCTCCCTTTCATCCTTGCCCCTCACTCTACCTTCTAATGAATAATCAAACCATGTTTTTCTATTCAAATCCTCTGGTAACTTTCCATCTTAAAAAGCCACCTGAACAGGCCATCTGACATCACCACCAACCATCCTTTCTTGTTGCCCGGCTCCAGCTACACAGTGGCCTGCCTCTATGTTGATGGTTAAGTGTTCAAATCAGAGGCTGCCTAAGAGCCTCTGGACAAGACATGTCTGCTGCTAGAGATGCTCTCCCTCCCTTCTGAGTTTCCATGTCCCCAATTGCCCTGTCAACATCCCCACCATTCTCTTTTTCTATATCAATAGTGCTTATCTTCACCAGACATGCTATATATTTATGAATTTATTCTGGATATGGCCCTTCACTTACTCCCACACAGTCAGAGCATAAGCTCGAGCGGAAGAACTCTGTCTTGTTCATAAGTCTGTTCCTAGAACATGACAGACAGCATCAATTGATAGGGTTCCCAGCCTTTAAAATCCCAGGTTAAGGCTCTCCTATAGCAGAATTTGGAGAGTTGTTTTTATTTTTAAACAAATGTGTCTCCTAAGTAATGATCTCATTTAGTTTTCCCATAGAAAATATATTAACTCTTGGCTCACCTCAAATGAATATTGGGTAGCCTAGGCAACTAAAACTTGACATTTTCTACTTGTTTCTTTTCAGATGAGTCACTCCCCTGGTAAATCAGTAGACTAGTATAGAAAGTAGTCCAAATGGAATCTATAATGGGTAGATGATGGACATGACGAGCATCAATGTGACATCAAAGATAATTGCAGCATTGGGGACTGAAAGTCTTACCTCTAACCTTCCTTCTTCTATCTCTTCCCCTAGGATAAAGAGACCAGATGCTCCTGGAAAACTGTTCCCAGGTGGGCCAAGCAATGAAAGGTGTGGGCTGCAGGTGCTACTCCCTGTGTAGCCCAGATCTCTTCAGGGATGAGGCAACTGTCTTCCTGTAGGTTAGAGCTAGTGGGGTTTCAGTCCTCTAAACATTCCCCTTGGTCAAACAGTGCTTTCCAACACACAGTCAGGCCCTTTCTCCAAAGGCAGCGCTGGAGAGTAGAAAGACCCCACTGCAGGACATTGCAGATCCAAAGGATCTTGTGGGATTAGCTGAGGTCTCTGCCATGGCCTAATCAAAATTTAATTCCTCCATCTACCAAAATCAATTTCCTTTGCTTCTTCACAGTTCTGGTCAAAGAAGTACTCCTCAAGAAGCTACTTATATGCAAATCTACATCTCTAAGCCGTCTTTTTATGGGAGAATCTTATGGCTCCTTAGAAGTGTTTCTATTATCAAATTTCAAAAGACAGTGTAAATGATAAAAGTTAGAGGTAGAGGGGAAATGAATATATTTCATGCTATTTTTCTTTGCATTTCACTCAGAATTCTGGATGGTGGGGGAAAAAGCAGTAGTTAAAAGATTTTTAGGAATTTATAGGTATTATAAGCAAGCAGCATTTAAAACCAAAATGTCAAACAGACTTGAGCACTAGTATTTACATATATCAGGAAGGGATTATGGGAAATAAACAAATAGACTTGCCATTCTCTTTAAGGTTTGGGTAAATTCCAGTTATTAGTATTATCTTGACATAATGGGAAAGTTGGAAGCAGCTTAGAAAAAACTTGCTAGTATTAAATCCATCCTTTAGAATGTAATCATAAAATTGACATTTTGATCCTGAATTTCCTTTACTGTGTTTAAGGTAGAATTTTATGAACTGGACCACGGTGTGATAATGGAAGTATCCAAATAATCATTGTTATTATTGCTCATTTTGAGAATAAAAAAATGGTATAATCAATGAAACTGTAGTCTCACTTAGCTGATGGAATGACATAACAGTACGTTTATCGTGATTATTCCTCTTTGGAATGAGAATGAAGTTTAAAAAATTACTGCATGAATAGATAAACTTTGAAGCTATGCTTTCTAAAAAATCCAACATTCATGTGAAGAGAAGGTGAGAATTTTGCTTGTTAGTCAGCTATCGAAAGCTATTTGGTTCTTCAAGAAAATAGAATTATGTACGCATGTTATCCTAGGACGTTTAGTCTTGAAACCCTCTGTATTGTAAGCAAAACATTGTGTGCCCTTCTCTGGAGTGAAAGTTGTAGCTTTTACCAGATTCTCAGTGGGTATCATCCTTTACCATCTCAATCATTTTCTGAAATGTTAATATCTTCTTTTACACTGTTGCTGACAACTCATAGGAGGAGCCTTATTCGAAGTATACAATTTGGTAAAATTCGATGAGTAAAAATGTCATCATATGCAGAAAACATCACAAGCAAGAGAAGAACACACTCATCACATCCAAACATTTCCTCAGCCCTTTTAGATAACCCCTGCTCTCTTTTCACTCTCTTCAAGAAACTACAGTTTTTTTGTTTTTGTTTTTTTTCTTTGAGACTAGGTCTTGCTATTTTTGTCTGTGGAACCGCAGGCTCTCGTTGCCCGGGGTACCACAGACTCAAGCAATCCCCAGCCTCATCTTCCCAGGTAGCTGGGATGACAGACGCGTGCCACCATGCCCAGCTATTTTTTTGGAACTAGGTCTCGCTACGGGCCCCAGGCGGGACTTGAACCATGATCCCTAGCCCCGGCCACTTCATAGGCTGAAGCTTACAAGCACAAGCCACTGTGCCTGGCCTTACAGCCTGTTTTCTGTCACTATAGATTACTTTGCATGCTCTAAAGTTTTATGCAAATGAATTATATAGTCATAGTCATTGTCTTGACATTTCTCACATATCAGAATTATTTTGAAATCTGTTGTAACATTATAAATAATTCCTATTGCTAAGCAGTACTCCACTGCATGAATGTATCAGTTTGAATATATATCGCCTCTAAAAGGAAGTGAATTGGGTTGTTTTCACATTTTGTTAGCAATCTTCATGTCAAGGTCTTCATACTGACAGATTTTCCTTTCACTTGGACACACTTTAAGAATAAAGTGGCTAAATCATATGGTAGATGTTGGTTAAATTAACAAATTACCATTTATTAAGCTTTGATGGATATAATTGTAAGCACTATATCAGCAGTATATGAAAATTTCCAGTTTCATTTTTTCACATACAACACTTAGTATGATCTTTCATTTTAGTTTCAACCAGCCTAATGTACAGTGGTCTCTCATTGTAGTTTTACTTTGCATTTTCAATAATAGAACATATTTGCACATCTTTGGTGGAGTCTAAAAAACTACTTTGTGAAAATGAAAACATTAAGGGTTTCTATAATTGCAAGTATGTTTCTCTTGGTTAATTTTTTTTTCTAAAATAATGAAATTATTGGCATTTCTTCATCTGAGATTTCAGTGAATGCCTATCAGCTTCTAACCTCTAAAATGAACTGTATACATATTTACAAATGTATGTATTTATCAGAGAGCTGAAGCAAGATCAGTTCACATCTGAAAAAAAATCTCCTAGTTTTTGTTACAGTTCAGAAATCTGTTATCTCCCATTTGAAAATTTTAAATGTGTAGGTCATATATATGAGAGGAATTAATGAAAAGAAAATCAAAGGATTTAAGATACATGTAAATATCATCCATCTCTGGCCGGGCATGGTGGTGCATGCTTGTAAGTGGCAGCCTAGGAAGCTGCGGGCAGGGACAGGGATTGTGGTTCGAGACCCGCCAGGGGCACGTAGCAAGACCTAGTCCCCCCAAAAATAGCTGGGCATGGTGGTGCGTGCCTGTAATCCCAACTACCTGGAAAGCTGAGACTGGGGGTTGCTAGAGTCCGTGGTACCCTGGGCAACATGAGCCTGTAGTTCCATGGGCAAAAATAGTGAGACCTAGTCTCAAAAATATCATCCATCTATGATTTCTAGAGACATAAAGAAAAAGCCTTTTGTGGACCTTACTATGAACAGCAATAAGGTCTTATTTAATTATGTTAGATGTCTAGTTCCAAGAGAAGAGGAGTATGTTCTGGAAATATTAACAAGACTCTGAAGGCTGAACATACTCTGGGGGTTCTTGTGAAAATCTACTACTATTGTTGAGGAAAGACTTATATGCAGCAAATACTATTTAAGACAACAGGACAACTGCTTTCCAACATAATCTAAGAACAGTACTAAAAAAATCTGTCTCCTACAAGGCTTATAATCCCTTGATTAAAAACACAGAAACAAACTTTAAGCTGTCTTTAGAACTTTTCTAGAATTTTTATGACTTGGCAAGGTCAGTAAACATAAGCACAGTAAACATGCCCAAGAGAAATACAACACTTCAAAGGAACAACTTTTTCTTAATCATCCTTTTCATTTTACCTTGGTATGTTTCTTAAAGAGGGTTTTAATAGGCAAATATGAATAGGACATACACAGCTTGAAGTTTAACCTGGTGGCTTCTGGACTGGGAAAACCTTTGAAAAGTTAAAATTAATGAGACAGTAAATACACTGATATGAGGAATGCTTTTTAAATTATGGGCCAATGCAGCCATCTGAGGCAAAGCCATCTGGCCTAAGGACAAAACTTAGAGAAACCTGAAGGTCTCTGAGCCCAGCACATGGTGGCAGGCTTCCAAACAGAAGCGTTTCTTACACACGTGGCTAGCCCACATGGTGCAGGGAAAGCTGGACTTTTATTTACATTATGTAGCATTACCCCAGAGAAGGACATTCATTTTATCTTCATTTCTTGAGTATTTAATTTTTGATTTGTGGTATATTCTGAAATTTTTAAAATAAGGGATTCAATAGTCTATGAAATGTACAGAGCAAGGTTGAATAATTTTACCTCTTTAATAAGAAAATCAATTCAAGGGCTAACTGGAACTTTACTCAACATTAGGCCACAGCTTAAAATGGACTTGAAATTGAATACCATTTATATACTAGTGGGAATCTTTGGAAAATCACTTTTCTTGTGCCTGGGCCAAGTGAAACTCAAAGTAGCAATTTGCCAAAATGTTTACCAATTTATATGAAGGAGTATATACCAGTCTGTAAATAATTGCTTTCTTCACTGAGAAAGTCTTGCTACCAAAAAACAAACACATTTTTTTTTTTTTTAAAGCAGATGAACTACACAGTAAGAGCAGTGAATGGATGTTATTTTCCTTTCTTCCATTTGCCGGCAACTAGAGTTGGACTACAATTCCCAGCATGCCATGCTGAAGGAGCAAGCTGGATGTATAACGGAAGTGGAATGAAGAAGTGAGGAGACACATATGAAGAGGCTGCTTCTGGGACTTTCACATTTTAGTAGAAAAATGGTAGCCTTTATCTCGACCTGTTTATGGATTACACAATACATACTGGGTTTCATATCTCTCCCATCCCAGCTCTCTGGAACCTGCCTAATCTCTCTAATCTCTTTATCGTGGTTCTCTACCAGAAGGTGTCTTGTGGCAACTATCAGGCCTCAGTGCCCTGTCTGCTTTGGGCTAAACCTGTTTTCTGACACTTGCCCACAAGGGGATGAATTTGGGGGTTTTCTTGATTTTTCTGGTACTCTGTTACTTAAAATCATCTCCTCTCTCTATATAATCTTTGAATACCTAAGAACCTGCTTTTCTTAGGTTTGTATGCATGGATAGCTGAAACAGAGTCTTTTCCCCCAGATTAGGGTTCCTGAGTATCTTTCAGCTGTACAATTACATCAATAATGTAATTAGTTGACACTGTGGCATGGATCACATTTTGAGTGATACTATTAAAGACTGTCCCCAAAAGAGTATTATGTACCTATTCTTCCACTACCATTCCTGATTGGTTAGGATCAAATGTAAGAAAAGTGACTGGGTGTTTGTTATATATCTCTAATAACAAAGTAAAATATTTAAAGAAAACTTTTTCAGAAACAGTCAATGGTAAAATATGAGATGAATACTGAAATGATAAACAATAAAAAAATACGGAAAACAAAGATTAAATGCTTCATAAAGAGGCTTCCTTTTTCAGTGCTCTATTCAATATAACACCTGCTCTGTATTTTTTTTAAACTCACTGATTAATTGTTGGATGCAAATTGGCTGGGTATTGATAGTCTTATTTTATACATGCAGCTTTGATCTTATATAATAAACTGAGGTAATTGCAGGGAAAAAAGGTACTTGCTGTAACACTAAATCTTAAAGGCTATCTCTCTAGCCTTCTTCCCACCACACCCTCTTTCCTAGAAGTGGCTAGTTAACTGCTCTGGTTAAGGCAGCAGGAGGAAAAATAGTGCTGATGGTCCTGCCAGAAATCTGAAGTACCAGGTAGCTGTGCTAAGGTTCACTTGGCAGCCTGCACAACACAAAAAGTTGTTAGGTCACCATTTGGTGGAGTCACTGGGGCATTAGAGGTTAGTAAAGATACAACGGTACAACAGTTTAAAGGCTGACCTGTCTCATCAAACATAAAGAAAGTTTGAACATACTTATTACAGTGGTTCTGAGATTTACTTTCTTATTTAGTAATTATTTTTAAATTTTGTAGTATACATTTGAAAAAAATCTAAGTATTGAATTTGCTTCTCCAGAAAGCCATGTAACATGAAAAATGTCAATATTTATCACCTATCCTGAGGGCTGTAGTTATATCACCAATTCCGAGGACATTAGGAGTTATTAGGAGTTAACTGAAAGTATGTTACATACCACCAAGAGCTGCTTTTCTATTTTTGCTCTCATATACCTTGGTTTGTGTGATAAACTGATATCTTCCTACTTGGAAGGAACTGGCCTGGGGTTCCCTGAAAGTAGATACCATCTGTCACCTACCTCTAGATCCAGTCAGTAGTACCCAACACTGCATTTACCACCTGGTAGGTGCTAAATAACAAAAAGTGAGTACCTAGTTGCCAGAATTAGGAAGCACTTTTACAGAAACTAGTATAACCATACAATCTGGTCTCTGAAAGATGAAAGAACTCATCAACAAGTTATCCGAGTTCGTCTTTCCAGTTCTCCTGCTTAGACTTCACCTGCCATCCACTCCACAGAAATAACTGTGTAATGTCCTTATTCGAGAGGCTCTGTATAGCTCACAGCTGTACAGTCAATCCACAGCAGGGGGTGTGACTCATAAAAGGTGCACATCAATAATTATAGAATGAATTTAAAGAACCTAGCACTAGATTATTTGGGCGATATACTAGTTGACACTGCAAATAATGAGATGTGATCTCATTATGGACAGAAGGGTGAATTTCATAGTTAACATATTTTAGACAGTTAGAAATGAGTAGATATGGAATTACAGGAAGGAAAAGGCAGGACAACTGTCCCCCAAATTCAACAAAACCTGTGAGGGTTTCAAACAAAATTGAAAAACAGCTCAGGCATTAAAGCATAATACTTTCTAATTATAGTACATTGAACTTGACCTTTAGATATCTTTTGCAGTACATCTCCCAGACAGAGGAATTAGGATGTGTAGCACTCATTCTGATAAAATTACTCTTCAATCTTGACAATAAAGCTGGGTCTTCTCTCCTTAAATTATAATATTAGATTTGGGCTATGTTCTCCTACCTTTCTCTGCCTGCTCCCTCAACTTGAAAACTCAACCCCTTCTGATCCTTAATTTGGCTATTTCCAAGCCTCTAGAGTCTGCAAGAGGAGAGGTACAGGGGTGGGTAGCTTCATTCAGAGGTCCTTCAGATCCACATTTTCTCAAGGGAAAGTAACTCATGAGGAACACACAAGGAACTCAATCCATCTGAGTTGTAGGCAAAAGGCAGGGAATAAGAGGGATGGAACATTGGAAATTTGTATACAAGAAAATTTAGATTGTTGCCTATTAAGATGTATGACTTCTTAAAGCAGAGGTGGGTTTCAGTATGTATATTAGGAACATTCAGTTATTAAATTCTTACAAAATTATTACTATATATGGTGATAATTTGAACCAATTCCTGTTAACTATTGGGAATAAACATAAGTAATGTTTACTTACTTATAACACATAGTCAAGGTTTACAAACTCTTAAAGTACTAGAAAAAGAACAAAAAGTGAGTAGAAGGGAAAAAAATAGAGTAGAAATAAACAAAATGGAAATCAAAAACATAATCCAAAACATAATTCAATAATCAATTGAAACAAAAAGCTCATTCTTGGAAAAATAAAACAGACAAAGCTCTAGCTAGTCTCACAAAGAAAAAAAAATGGAGAAAACTAATAGAACCAAAGAAAAGAAGTTACAGAGAAATACAGAGTGTAGTAAAAGATTACTACGAATATCTATATGCCCGTAAATTAAATAACCTAGAAGAACTGGACAAATTCTTGGAAATATCTGACTCTCTGAGATTGAATTAGGAAGAAATAGATGACCTAAACAGACCAATTACAAGCAAGGAAATTGAAACAATAAACAAAAGTCTCCTCCCTCCCCCACCCCAAAAAAAGCACAAGACCAGTTTCATTAGTGAGTTCTACCCAAATCCTCAAATAGGAACTCTTCCCTAACACCACAGAAGCAGGAATGTTTCCAAATACATGCATTCATTGAGGAACATTACCCTGATACCAAAGCAGACAAGGACATTACAAAAACAAAAACTACAGATTAATATCCCTGATGACTATATTGTAAAAACCCTCAACACATTCATAGTAAACTGAGCTCAATAATATATTAAAAGGATTATAAATCATAACACTAAATGGGATGTGGTTCCTGGATACAAGGCTGATTAAACGCTCACAAATCAGTGCAATTCAGCAAATCAACAAAAGTTTAATACTTATGTGGTCATATCAATGCATGCAGAGAAAACAGACCACAGACAAGTGTTGGCAAGGGTGTGGAGAAAAAGGAACCCCCCTGTACACTCTTGGTGTGGTAGACTAGTAGCCTCTAAAGGAAACTATATAGACTTTTTTGTTTTTTGTTTTTGTTTGTTTTTTTAAGAGACTAGATCTCACTCTGTTGCCCCAGGTAGTCTCGATCCTGCAAACTAAAGTGATTCCTAGCTTCAGTCTCCCAAGTAGCTGGGATTACAAACCTGCACCACCACACCCAGCTTACACAGAGATATCTTAAAATATTAAAAGTATCTACCACACTGATCCAGGAATTCTACTCCTTGATATTTAGCCAACAAATGCAGAAACACTAATTTGAAGGGATACATGCACTCCTTTGTTCACTATAGCCACATTAGAGAAAAAACCCAGTCCCCAATGATAGATGAGTAGATTAAGAAAATGTGGCATATGAACAGTGGAATACTACTGAGGAACAAACAATATGAAATATTGCTGTTTGCAACAACATAATTAGAACTGAAGGGGATTATGCTAAGTGAAATCAGAAGGAGAAATACAAATATCAGATGGTTTCATTTATGGAATCAGAAAAACAGAACAAAGAACAGACAAAACAAACCAAAATATATCCTAGAAATCTGATTATAGAATTGATGCTAGCAGAGGAGGGCACAATGGCCTGTGTTGGGTAACACTGGTGCAGCTGATGGTAGGTGTGGTGGGGTAAAAACATTCAAAGAGATATGAACTTATATCTCTGAATCACATAAAGTGTTTTAAGCCAACATCCCCTCAAAAAAAAAAAAAAAAGGGCAAAAGATAAAAGGACACTAGTTAATGTTAACTACACACACTATTAACTACAAACAATAATGAAAAACATTGTTTATGGAAATTTGAAGTCTAAAATTTTGTTTGCCACTTTAACAATAAAGTATTTTAGCAGCCATGATGTTCTGATTAGAATTAAATGTATTAAGGATGTCAACTTTTTAATACATTTTAAAAGAAAAGCTTTACAGCCAATCTTAATTACTGTCTAAGCAAAATTATTGTGCAAAAATACTTAAGAAACTGAGAAAGTGCATTGTTCAGATTAAGATAATATAGGCATTATGTTCTTATTTTAATACTCTGGTGTAGGCGGTTCTGCTTCACATATTCTAAGACACCTGTGTGTGAGGTGTGGATTTCAGTGTAACATCATGTAGAGGAGCCTTTTTCCCTTGATGATTCAGTAATTGAGAAATCATTGTATCTCACTGTATTAGTTGCCCTAATTGAACAGATAAGAAACTCCCTACCAGGGAATTCATTTTTCTTTCTGGATACTATTCCCTTACCACAAGGGCAATGGATAAAGAATTACTGTTATTGCAAAGAAGATAAAAACATCTCTGAGGGGGAAACAATCTTCAGTGGAAAAGCTCTTGAGTTGATTTTTGTGGGGACATGTGTTTGTTTCTCTACAGCACTATATGAATAAAGTTAGCAGTGGAAAAATTTCTGCTGTGTCCTGACATTAGAAGAAATATTGAAGGATTGCTGATTCTAATCATCAGCTACAACATGTAAGATCAAAAGAAAGTTGCTTATTCTGTATTTGAGGTTTTCTACAGAGGGATGTTATGATCTTCCTTTATTACCCATTTCCATAGCACAGTGGTTACAACTTCATTACCTACTAGTGCAACTTCATGAAACCATTAGCCTTACTGAATGTGGATATGTGACATTAACTGAGGGGACAGTGGTTATCTAAATTGTAAAACGCAGCCTCCACATATGTATTACTGCTCCTATTAATTCCAAATATTAACTTGCTTGCTTTAGGGTATCAAGACATTTATTTAGCACTTACTGCCCATAAGAAGGTATTTTCACAAATACCATAAAAATTAAATGGCTTCAAAAGAGTCTTTTATTTAAAACACTTAGAAACCTGAGACTCAGTGTGGTAATGGACTTGTACTTCTGTGTTCACTAAATAAACCACAGTGTTTTGTGAAGGAAAAACTGAGTATGCCAACTAATCATAGTATCCACCTTTATAGTTTTTCTGGTTCCTTATTTTTTCTGGTTCCTTATCCAACAACTTTTTCTCTAGTTTATAAGTCACTAGTTATATGGGCAGGTCAGCTCTGAAAGCTTGCACAGTACACCAATATATTAGTAACTGCCATCTTGTTAGGGATGATAAAAGTAAAGAGAGGCTTAAAAATGTATGCTTCAGGAACACTGCCTTTTAAGTCAACCACAGCCAACAATGTCAATTGTCAAAAAATATCTGTCTGTTGTTGTTATTAGAAATTGAGAGAATGGCAAGAAAATAAGACAGTCTGTAGTGGGATAGTGCTGGATCTCCAAAGACACAAGAGTGGTTTAGTCAGTCCTATGCTTAAAGAGAGCAACCCACAGCCATCCAGGGGCAAACTGTAATTACTGCTTTGATTCTTGCAGTGAGTGATATTGAAACTTCCTCATCAGAAGATTATCAAAATTTCAGAAATGTTAGCTGACTTAGGCCATTATCACAAGCATGTGTATGAAACGTAATAAAACTATTTGAATTTTAGATTTCCAATCCTTTCCTAGTAGATGGAGAGGATGTTAATTTGCAATCTTTCAGTCTTAGATATTCTTAGATATTTGAGCACAACAAATGGATTTAGACATTATTTTGACAGACAGTAGGTAAAAAATAGGTGGAATAGATGTCATGTTGATTTGGGGAATAAAAACTAGGAGACAAACAAAACACATTTGGCAAGGGAATAGACAAAAAAGGAACACTGTGAAGCCATATTGAGGTGCCAATAGTTTGCTACCCATGTAAATAAAGCTGTTGCAGATCTTAGCAAAGGGAGCCATTTGTGGGAGCCTGTGGAAAAGGGGCTTATGTGGTGGGTAGTAATGAGATTGAGGATGTAGAAGAGTCACAAGCCATCAAAATACAGAAGAGGAGCCAGAAAAGAGATGCTGACTCCGGATGATCATCAATAATGCACTAAGGAATGAAAATCAGAAGAATGTATGACAGCAATGAAAAGGGCAAGCAAGACTGTGGGCTGTATGTTTAGCCTGGGAAAGAACAAGTCAGCAGTGCCTATTCTGATGCTATTTAAGGCAGCAAGATCTCATTAACTCTGGGCAGATCTGGCTTTTCCTATCCCTAGAAGATAGGAACAAAAACTGCAAGTTGCAAATAAAGTCGATTCCTAGTTCAAAAAGACAGGGCACGATTGAAGATGACGCAGTTCCCAGCCCCCATTGGAGTTCTACTACAGAAGTAGCGCCCTTTCTTCTCCACCCCTGGCCTATACTTGCAGGGTGTTACCAAGAGGATTAACAAACTAGATTAGCCAGCTGTGGAGAAGAGTAAAGAGTGTAGACTTCAGCCTTTTCCAAAGCAGTGACAACTTTGCTTTTCACAGAAACCTCTATGGTAGCGATTAAGAATGCAAGCCCATGGTGTATTTGTGAGAAAAATATTCTAATTTTGAGACAAAAGTAACTATTATTAATTGATGGGCAGGGTTGTTCAATCATTTAAACAGATCATTAAGAGTCAGGTGTGGTGGCATGTCTGTAATCCAAGTGCTGGAAGGCAGAGGCCAGGGATTGCTTGAGTTCGTGGGTTCAAGATTACCCTGGGGCAACATAGTGAGACCTGGTCTTGAAAAAGCAGCCGGGTGGCAGGTACCTGTAATCCCAGCTACCTGGGAGGCTGAGGCTAGGGACTGCTTGAGTCCATGGGATCAGGACCACCCTGGGCAACACAGCAAGACCTCGTCTCAAAAAATAAAATAAACAGATCATTAAGGTGATGGCCCCTTAAATTCTAATCAGGCAGAGGTAACTCCAGTTGGCTGAGGTCCTAGTGTTTTCTCAAAGACCATTCTACACTAAGCCACCAAGAAAATACATCATATAGTTCTCAAGTAATGTCTTCCTGTTTTACATTTAGTGAGATTTTAATTTAACTGACTGCTATGAGCACTGGTTGAGCCAAATTGAGCTGACAGTTCGTTTTGACTTCAAGAAATTCTATAAACCAGCACAACTGTAAAACAGCCCTAAATAGATAAACCTATTATTCGTTAATCATAACATATTTACTAGGAGTCACCAAGTTCTACATGTATCAATTTGTAGTCCTTACAGCTGACCTGGAGGGATGGAATTAGCCTCTGCCCTGTCTAACTGAGGGAATTGAGGGACCAAGATGAGAGGTACCTCACCAAGGTCAGAGCTGAGGGGCTAAGGCAGGGGTTGAACGCCGGGGCAGTTTGGCTTTCCACACGTGCACACATAACCACAGTTATGTCAGACAGTTAAGTCAGACGGCTTAAAACAAATTGCTATCGTTCTAATGCAGACACTTAAAATAAAAATCAGGACTTAAGAGGTACTGGGAGTGCCCCTCACGTGTGCCCTGTATTAAAGATCAGGTGCGACTGTGGTTTCTGTCTCTTCGAAAAGCTGATTTTGTTCCTGCAGAGCAGCCATAAGGCTTAGATGAAGATCCCCTTTGGGACCTGAGTAGTGAACCAAGAGAGGAAGTGAAACACATCAAAAGGCCCTCCTTGTTCTCCAGAATGACCATTTTAGAAAAAAATGGGGCTAATACTTCCCAACATAAAAAACCATCATCTTTTTTATCTTAGTGCCTTTCAGTCAAGATTTTTCAAACACTTCAACACTCAAAACTTGACAGCTGGTCCCAGGTAAAGCTGTAGAAAAGTAAAGCTGCTTTGAGGATTATTTTGTTGCTGATGCTTCTATGTCTCTTTTACAGCTTTAAGGGGGGAAATTTTTTTTTTTCTCCTGAGGTGAAACTTCATCTTGTTAAATGTAAGAGGGAAAAAAAGTTGCTGAAATGGATGGTGACAGGGTTGACTAAGTTTACATTAAGTAGTGATCTTAGAAAAGTACAAAAAATTCCTGGAAGATTATGAACATGTTTAAAAACTATGGCATTTGGTATACAGTTGGCCCTTGAACAACATGAGTCTGAACCATGTGGATTCACTGGTATGCAGATTTTTTTTTTTTCTATCCATGGCTCCACATTTTACACATTTTCAACCAACTGTGGATGTGAAACCTGCAGACTAGAAGACCAAATGTAAGGGTCTGAAGCATCCCTGGATTTTGGTATGGGAGGTAGGTTCAGCTTTGAAATTCATGGCTACCAAAAAATGATTTCAAGTTTTAGGACAGTCAACATTTAGACTTGGATTTTCAACTGAGTGGGGAAGTGGGGGAAGACAAGCACCTTTACCCCTTTTTGAGGGTATAAAAAAATGTGTTTAGCAGGCAAATGGAGGTGAGAAGATGGTAAGTTTAACTGCTTGCCTAAGAGTCAATGTCTTGTGTGAAAAGATGGTCACACCACAGGGAGCAGTCAACACCTATGGTTTTAAGCATAGCAGAACTGAAGACCTCTGCTACCCTCTGACCCCACAGATAATAGGGGAGCAGCACTCTCACCTGTTTTGGTTTTTTTCCCGTGATACTGATATATCACTATATATATAGTTTGCTATATACAGTGAGACTGGGTTAGGGAGGGGTGAAGGGGTCATCACTAGTCCTCATTTGTCTGCTATTTCAGGGGTTTAAAGCCCACTCACAGCTTCTAAGCAATAAAGCTAAAAGAAGAAAGATTTCAGGGTGAATTCAGGGCCATGCATTCTTTAAAAGTCCACTTGTTGGAAAGAACATCAGGAGGTTGGTCCTTACGGCACATCACCATATACGTAGCCTTGCTCAGACAGCAAAATTCCTTTTGCTATTGATACATTCCTATCCACTATCTCCAAAGAAATGATTTAGAAAATCATTTAGTTAATTTTGGCTTGCAAAATTAACTTAATTTCTATGTAAGAACAACAAAAACCCAAAAACCAAAATCAAAATTAGGCATACTAAATATTCAACCAGTGCTGGAAGAGAGCTGGCAAATAAGACATTTATGAGGACTCTGGTGGGTTTGGGTGATGGAGTTTGTGGGCTGAGCTGAAGATTTGGACTCTCAGTGCAGAATAATTATTGATGAAATTAAAACTTTTAAAAAAGTTTTCATCCCCATTAACATACCAAGAGGGACTTTCTTCCCCCTAAAAAAGCAAAAGTGAAAAAGCTCAATTAAGTATTATTTACATCATAAATATTAGAGACAGGAATTTTTTTTTTTTGCAGGACATTCTAAAGTAAAAAAGAAAACATGTCAATCACCCATTAAAAGTACAGCTTAAAGTGTTAAGTAGTAGGAAATCATGATCAAAGTTGTTACCCGCAAATGTAGAATCTATTTTTAAACCTAGTGATAGTATATTAAAATTTCTGGTTCTTATTGGAATAGAACTTACTGTGAGATATAATGCTGGGGCTAAGAAAAACAGCAATAGGATAGAATGCTTAAAAGTAAGCAGCATGGGGCGGCGCCCAGGGTTCGCGTGGGCCTCTGTGCCCGCGCACCCCGCGGCCACGCCACCATGGCGTGGTCACTGCCGTCCGTGCGCACCGGTCCCTCGCGCTTCCTCCAGGTCAGGCGGGATGGGGCTGGGGCTCAGTCCCGAGGAGGCCGGGCCTCACTGCACATCTGAGCCCTTTGACATCGCAGGGCTGGTTGGGGGGAGGAGGGAGTGTCGGGCGGTACGCCCGCCACAGTCTCCCCTGTATTTGCCTTCAACACAAGAGCTCTAATCAGGAGTGATACCTTAAGACAATATCCAATCATAGAAACCAAATCAGTGAGAACCTGGTGGAACGTCTCTTAACATTTGCCACCTGGGCAGGACTCAAGGGTAACAAGGCGAGCACCACAAGCAGTGAACTGGGAGAACAAATAAAATATGACGCCTACAAAGTCACCGAGAAGATTTGAACAAAATCTTGGCACAGAGAACATGTCAATAAGGGCACTGCACACCCTCTCTGTTTAGAGGGAAGATACCACAAAAAGCTGGGCATCGTGGCTCGTGCCTGATATCATCAGCCTGCAAAGCAGTCAGGGCTAGGGAACGCGGCCTGAGTCCTGCTTGGGACAACACAGCGAGACCTAACCCCAAATAGCTGGGCGTAGTGGCGCACGCCTGTAATCCCAGCTACATGGGAAGCTGAGACAGGGGACTGCTTGAGTCTGTAGTACCTCGGGCAACAATAG